>WURT03661284.1:0-18140 GCA_009936505.3 Holothuria glaberrima
CCAAAAAATATTTTCAGATCTTGGTAGTAGGATACCTTGGCTACACAAAAATGCAAAATAATTGATAAATAATGAAAGTTTAGTTTTAAACATTTATGTCGCAAATGCCACGGAATGTCCCAATAATATTGCATGCTAGAACAATTATGGCATGATTGAGTGTCAAACCAATACTGTGCTTCAGATCAGCTACTCTGTGATTGCAAGTTATACCATGGACCAACCTCCAGACTTGTACTTGAATGTAGCAATAGGGATCAGCTACCAGTTGGTTTTAGCAGCTCTCTGGTAGCACTGAGGCCATTGGTAAGAGAGACCAAGTTTCTAATCTAGGCTTTCACAGATTGAAACTTTAAATATTCCACTTTCTTTTATGCTGGCAACAAAACATTCCGTTCATTGATGTTCCAATGAGAAAGAGCAACCATGCAGTGAGGACACAAAGGATCTTGAAGAGTAAGGATTACCTTTGCTTTAATAGTGAGGAAGATGGGATTTATCCTTTGTCCAGGTGTATATATTGGACCCCCATTAAGCTTTTTGTTGTGTGTAATATACAAACACAGCCTTTGTGCCTGAAAGGCTGGCCTAGTTCTTGTGGAGTGACAGTCCCTTACAGAATGTATGAAAAGACTAACCCATTATTTGAGCACACAGTGTGCATGTACAGTATACTGTTCATTTACTGTTCGTCACATATAAGGCAGCCTTCATGGAATTTATGTCCTCTCTTCAGGTGGTACAGTACCTTGACTATTTTTCACTTGGGTTTATACTGTAGCTTAGTGCAGTCTGTGTTGGCTGGTAATATGGATCAGTCCTTTACCTGGACAGTCAATGTGTGAGTTTATAGATGAGCATCACTCCCAGCTTTCTATTTTAAAATACCCATGCATTTGAATCATCAGTGGTTAGGCCTATTAAACTGTAATCATCATGTGAAGATCAGTGAAATGTGATATATGCACAGTATAGTGCAGTCTTCAGTACACAAAGTAATGGACTCAGCAGAAAATGGCCTTGGGCTATTAAAAAATTACATGAAGGCCCACGCCTGTTTGTGCTTGTTTTGGAGGTGCCAACATGACCCTTATTTTTGATGGTGCCATCAAGGCTTAAAGCTGGTGAAGGAATGTGGTGGGGGCAAGTTAGTGACTTGAAAAGTGAGTTTCTGATTGTTCACCCCAAAAAGTTGTTCTCTTCAGGTCTTTGCTTGGTTCCATTGTCAGGCAGTGGTTCTGAAGCATGGATCCATCATACCTCCCAGCCTTTGCAAAGTGTATGGGTAAAGACTGTGAAAGCTGATACACTCTTGTCTGTCAGATGGGGGTGTTACATGATGTCCTAGGGAGCAGTATCGCCATGATTGGTATGCCCGTGCCATGTTACCCTCTGATCAGAAGTCAAAAAGGGAAGAGAGATTGCACTTGTTTTCATCCATGATCAACCTGGTGTAGGTTTCTTGATGGACCCAAGACTTCCTAGCTCTCCCTAAATTGGTAAAGCATGTGTCACGTGACTTCTTTGTGATTCCATGTGTTGTACTCTACACCTACATGAGATCCTGCTTGTGATTTAAGGCAGTGGGTATGTGCATCCAGGCTTTTATGGATGATTTAATTGTCATGGCACTCTATAAAATATGTTATAATTTACAACAAGTGTTTTATTTTTGTTTTAACTTTCAGTTTCCCCTGTCATAGTCACTGTCTGCTATTAAAGCGATCCTTGTGCTTCCTGCAGCACCCGTGATCAAAGCCTGGTTTCCTTTCTAGAGTGCAGGAAACCTGTTGACGGTCACTGGTCTGTGAGCACTTACCCATCTTGTTTGGCTTTGAAGTGTTAGCCTTAACGTGCACATATCACAATTGGTTTTTTCCTCTGTGAGTGACACAACGAGTGTTTGGAAGAAGAACCTGTAATTCACAGGATGAAAATTCATTTCCTGTCGGCATCCAAGGACTGAGTCTGCTCATTTGAAAACAGTGTGCGACGTGTAGTATAAACCTACTACAAAGAGAAACAATAGGCATCAGTCATTTCATTTATAGTTCCTTAATTGTCAAGTGGTTGAAGTTTGTTGCAGTCATTAGTGGAATTATAAGTGGACATAGGTTCTGTTGCCATAGTAACATACTTTCAGTGAACATTATGTCCCTGGATTTACAGCTTGTAAGTGATGTTTGAATCATTATCAGGGATATTATTTTGTGCTCTCTAACATATTTTGTTTTTTCTGTGACTTGGGAGCATACAAGAGCATAGGCTATGTTCTGCATTATCTTCCTCAAGGAAATACCAAACTGTATTGTACAAACATCCTGGATCTATAGTAAAACATAACTGCCACCTTGTAGCTACAGTGGCAAGATCTCCTCAGATTTCATAAAGTAGTTCTGAACATGCAGAAATTTAACAAGGCAAAAATTCAGTTAGACATGTCTTAATGACATTTTTCTTCAAAAGTTCCACACAGGATGAACTCAACTTAACATCAAAATGTCTACCAATTCACCGTCCTCTTCCGTGAGGGTATGGAGCACTATCAAAGAAAAAGTCTCTCGCCAAAGTCTGATCCGGCGGATGAGCTTCAAAAAGCCGTCCAAGGGAAGTGCCAAAGACCGGGGCAGTGACATGCAGCATGAAGACCAGTGTCTTTTAATGTGAGTGAGCTCCATTTAATACTCGTGCATGAAGTGTCCGTCTCTAACAATGGTTTGGAGATTGTCTAACCAACCAGCATGCATGATATTAATGAGCTCGTAAATTTTACAGTGGCTGCTGCTTGCAGTTTACTTTCATGAACTTACCCAACGACTAATACTTTCCGTTTGTCATTTTATTGCTAGAAAGTGAGACTAATCGAAAAACAATAGTAATAGTAATACAAACTTTGGCAATCAAAATGGACGCTTGAGTTCATTTCACATCAGCACATCAATTCTTTTTTTGCTTTGCTTTGTGTTGTGACAGTGTTATTGGTTTGCTCCGCCTTTTATAAACTTTTTACTTTTAATTACTACACTGCTTGCATTAGTTGAAAAAAGTGCTTTTCAGAATTCAGAGTGTTTAGTTTAAGAATGGACTCAGAACCTAGAATCATCTGTTCATCAGGAAGCATTAAACATTGATTACTGTAGTAAAGAGAAAAGTTCTCATTGTAGTTTCAGTTAGTGCCGAGCACGTGGCTCAATTTGTATGCATTTTATCACACAAAATACAGCAAGAGTAGAACACTTGGGCTGCATCATTTCATTGTCACTGGAAAGCAAGCTTTCCAGTTTGCATGCACATTATACTGCTGCTGTATACTTTATTACCCATGCTAAATGATCTATTTCAGAAATAATGTACAAACTGCATCCATACAGCACAGCATCTATTAACTTGTCTCATGCCAGCTGTAATGTAGTTGGCTAGCATTTTACAGTATGTCTGAACCATCGGTTCTGAATGCACATTAATGATGTAGTCTATGGCTGCTGTGCATGGGTACCACCATACTTTACAATGTCTGTTTATATTAATATACTTTCAGACTGTACAGGAGGTATTAAACATGACTACTGTGTATAGCAGTTCATAACATCCTATTAACCTCCTCTATTCTCAAGGCTTGCAATTTTCCAGCAAAGTGGAAATATTAACTTTCCTGTTTATAAGCTTGTTTTTTGAATTGCCCTGTACAGTACTACTCATAGTACGGTATATAAACTACAAATGACAAGTTTCCTAGTGTACTGCTGTAGATTATGCTTGGGAATCCTTGGCCATATTAATTACAACTCCTACAGTGATGTCATAACTGACTCCCAGGAAAATGTTTGTGTTGGACCGATTATTGGTACTTACCATTGGTATCTGCCGATATTTACATTTTATTGCAGTACTGGTAATGTCGATATCACCTACACGATATTGTCCTAAATGTCACGAAAATGGGACATTATTTTTGAGTACTTTTTAATGCAAGATCCAATATTTTACCTTAGCAAGATGAAACGACACTAGTTGTGTTGCCTGGTGGCATATGATTAGTATGCAGAATGCTTATTTCCCAAATACCGGTAACATCAGCTACTTGCAATGTCGGTACAACAATAGGAAATATGCCTCAATCAGGTAGTCAAAAGTAGCAGGTCACCGGCGGTAAGGTACCGCCTACAGCGTCATTTGCTGCTGCCTTCTCTTCTCTGGATGTCAAAAATAACTTGTTCCATCTTTCCCTTTTTTTCTTTTTCAAATACAATCTGCACATGAATTGATCACATACTTTACCATATCTTCGGTTCTAAAATTGCCAACCCCAAAAGTGATAACATCTCTTACAATCCCGTAAAAAAATTGTATGGAATGGGCGATTATCGGAGATCGCACACGTGTAGGACTTTCGGCACCGTCACAGCCGAAATGCGGGCTGCAAGAATAGCACAGATATGCAACTTTCATACTTCAAGAGTTGGCCTACATAGTACACCAAGGAGCAGTCAGCTGCCTTCTTCATGCTAGACTATATACATATGTGTATTTGTACATAGTGCTGATGTTGCATTTCCTGATTTGGATCTAAAGATTTTTAATTTGCTACCCAGTGAAAGGCACGTTCTAACGTTAAATCAGTTCATCATTCATTGTGCATGCTCATATTGTCATTACAATAAAGATAGACTATGCAGGCAATCCTTGATTCTGGCACGGAAAGAGTGCCAGTGTCGTTGAGAGATGAAATTTCAATTAAAACAATTTGAAATAGTTTGCAAAGATGATTACTCCTTCAGTCATAGTTTACAGCATGTGTGATCATGTTCACAGACTTTTTGACACTCCAAATGGGGATATTTCAGTTCCAAAATTAAAGGTTTGATCGCACATTTGAACTACTACTCTCTGCATACATTTAGTACACAGCATCACTTATTCTAAGAGCAAGACCCTGCGTTGGAACTATCGAAAAGAATGCCCAAGATTATCACACTAGTAAAATACTCTCAAATAACAATCAGTAACATATTTGCACGATTTACTTCGAGAGGTTTTTTCCTTACGGGGCATTTTTCCACAGAGCAGCATTGCATTTTTGCTATTGCCTAACGTGTTATATGTAGGTATGGGCCTACACTATGAACTTTACCTACATAGCTTCATTTCTGAAGTAGTTATTTTCATGAATTCATACTGGTGCACAGGAGAACAGTGCCCACCTTTAATGATGTTTGTGTTTTTCAAGTGTTACTTAGTGTTTTATTTGTTCTCTTATGTATTAAGCAGAGTTTGCTTGTAAGACGTTGATACAATTAAAAAGAACATTTAGGAGCATTTCTCTCTCCATATAACTTGTGTTACGAGAGAGTAACACAAGCTCATGATTCCATGTTCATTCAAACCCAAAGGAGCTTTTGCAACCTGTTCCCACTCCAATGACCTGCTCTAGCCTCATTCATAGATGTGTACATAGTTAGGGGGAAAAGGGCCAAATTCAACTTTATTTTCAGAATACCAATGCCTTCAAACAGGCTTTCCCACTATAGGGTTTGAGCTCTATGTAGGTTTAGTATGGACTGTAAGTTTCTGTTTTATTGAAGGGGTGGGATATCACAGAAGCGTACAGAATGAATTTTTCTCTCTATGACCCTGCCCAAACCTTTCAGAATACACAAATGCCTTGTACTGCATTTAGACCACAGGGGTTGTACTAGTACCTGGACTTAGTATTGACTGTGAAATTATGTTCAATAGAAGGGGGGGGGTTCCAATAGAATGCATAGACTTAGTAAATCTCTGTACCAAAAATTCTGAATGGCCCTAATAGGTGGGCATAATGCCTAAGAATAATGCCTGGAAGTGGGTTAATTTACATTCAGTACCTTTTGTTAAGGGGATGTATCCTGCCTACCTATCAGGTTAGGGACTACTTGTTCTTTTAATCTTTCACTGTGGAGAGTTGTTCACAGAACAATGACTAAACAGGGAAATTTTAAATCCAGGGAGAGGGGTAACCAAACTGAAAGTTTGAGCAGAACGGCATTTTTTTTAGCTGGAAGTGTATGTATGTCGACAACACCAGCAATAACATTCAAAATATTCCTCTCATAACAGTCTTCTAGGGGCTTATGAAATAATGCCGCTGGGCCTCTACCAGGGCATTGGTCATGGACCCCGCCAGGGGCCCTTAGGGCCCCTGGACCCCACTCGCGCTCGACGTGCACGCTACACATGCACATGGTAGTGCTTCTAGGGACGCCCGCCTACTTGAGCATGTTTAACCTGCTACTCCGAAAAATTTTGACTACCCTGCTCAATACCTGTGAACTGTCAACTTTTGTACAGTACCAGCCTATGAATGAGTAGTATTACAGCTGTAGGCTTTATCCTATACGCTTAAAGGCCATGTTAAATGCCACTTAAAAGAGCTGTTTCACTTGTCAGTTAAAGAATTAAGTCTTCCAATGAAAGATCTGTTGGGATTATTTCAATATCTTTTACCATTCTCAAAATATATGTCTTCAAAGTTTGATGGTTTCTGAAGAAACTCATTGCCTATGCCTATATTCTACTCAACAAAGCTAGATTAAGATCCCCTGATCAAAACTCTGTTGGAATTTTTTGAATATCTTTTACTGTTCTCAGGAAATTTCTCCTCAGAGTTTGACCATTTGTAGGAATTGTTCTTAGCCATGCAAAAATATGATGTGGAGTGTTGCACAGTGTCTGTATTTCTTTTGTTATTCCTTTATAAATTATCTGTTAATTACTAAATAGCTAGTTTGGTGTTTAATGTGGATATTTTCAAAGAACTAAATAGCTGCTTCCAAAGTTAACCCCTCGGGGCATCCCAAAAGTGCAGCTGTCCTTGGAATGAAGGCTAAATTAACAATAGCATTACACCCAGTTGACAGGTCCCTCTTTATACAGTATGTCATAAATTTGCTTAAGTAGTCATGCTTATTCATGATGTTGGTGAAAAACAGTAATTGTCTTGTAAAATGGTCAATATTTGATGGACTTTAATGAGAATTGCAGCTGTTTTTATCATTTGTAAGGCTTTTTACACCAAACATCAAGCATCACATTTACATGTCTATAGACCTTGAAGATTTTTTTTTATTAGCCCTATATAAATTATCTCTTATTTACTGATCAGATAGTTTACTTATTGAGTGATGTCAATGTTTCTGAAGGAAAAAATTTTAACTTTCATAATAAACCCATCAGGGGATAACAATGCTACTAGTGTCCTTGAAATTAAGGTTGAAAAAAAAAAAAAAAGGCTAACATGAGCCATATAGGGTATGTCCATCTCATGATGTTACATATTTGCATATTTCGCTCATGTTTATTCATGATACACGTATGAAATAGTAAATCTACGAGCCCCGATACTTACCTCCTATTTCCATATGTAATCCCCACTTACCTGCAACTAGACCCTGATAAACACGCTATAAAATAGTCAATATTTGATGGATTTTAATTGGAATTTTGGCTATTTTCTGGAATTTTAATGCTTTTTACATCAAATATCCAACTACGTTATTTTCATATCACACAACCTGAACTGTAACTGCTGAGGTGATTCTAAACTGACAGTGATGGAGAATGGGAGTCGCCAACTGGAGCGAAAGCTTTAGATTAAACAGAAAATGATCGAAGAGGCGGCTGTCTTTTAATTCTTCCTGAAATCTGTGAAATGATGATTTTTGTACTGTTTTTGACAGTATTAGAAATGGCTGAGTCACAGTTCACAGGAAAGTGGAGACTGGACTCAACTTCTGGCCATGAGTCATGACTATGAACTTCTCTAGTCGGGTAACCTGCCCAAGCCTGAAGTAGATTCTTAACTCAGGGCTGTTTGAAATCTCTAATAACAGGTTTTCCAGTAAAATGAAGGTTTTTTGTGAAGTGTTGGAAAAGTTAAGGACACGGGTACAGTTGAACCATTTCAACTTTTTTCCGCAGTAAATAAGTTAAAGGCAAAATGCAGTTTAAGGTCCAGTGTAAGTGACCAGGTATACCCTTGTTTCATAATTTATGAATGGTCAGTGATAATCATTTTACAATATATTTTTCTTTAATACTGAAGTCTCTTCAATGCATGCAGAATAACTCTTTGGTGTACCTTCCATTTGCAATATTAATTTACTGAAACATTTTGTAATAACTGTAAGAGAACTTGAAAGAAGAGAATATATCACTAACATTCGGTTGGTGTTTCTAAATAGTTTGGGTCACAGTTCATTCCTGTTCAAGTTCAAAACTTACAGTGTATGAAATTTAGATGGCCCACTATTTAATAAAATAATTATTTAAATGAGCTTTAGTGGCCTTACAAAGAGAAAGTGAAAAAAAAAACAAAAACATTAAGTCTAAATTTTAATGACTAATTTTGATCATTGCTCTCAAATTTTAGAATGCTTACCCTTGTTCAGCGTGGGACGACTGTACACCAACTCATAATGTTTCAAAAGCGTCGAAACGTGTCAGAACTCACAAATTAGTTTAAAACTCAAGTGACTGGCAATAGTAAGGGAATGTGGTCCTCAAGATGTAGCATAAGACATGTGACACTGTGACCGTGCTTTATTTGATTCATCGGAGGGAAAAGGTAGTCACTCCAAGTTTATTTTCAAAAATTTGCTAAATCTTTCAGATCTTCTCTTACTTCTCTCACAAGTATTTTTTGTAATGTTTCCTGATAAAACATTGAATATTGAAGGCAAACCAAAGACTTAATCTGCATAAGTTGAAGAAATAACTGACAAAAATATTGTCACATGATTGATATGAGCCCTTCCTGAACTAGTATACCAGGGTACACTAACTCACATTGGGGGGGGGGACTGCATTTTCCCTTTAACTAAGCTTAGTGTCTGCAACTAGTAGAGGGCAAAGAAATTTTCTCCATTATGTCTCCATCTAATAAATGCCACCTCCCAGGTCCTACAAAGAACAGAACACATGCCACAAGCCTGCTAGTGACACTTCTGCATTTAGAGAAAAACAACAAGTACTCTTATGGCCAAATTTTAGTCTGACTTTGTGTGAATGAACACGTTTTGATATGTTATTTGAATGCACTGTCACTTTGATGAAAAAAGTGTTGGCATGACCAGGGGGTTGTTACTGTAAAAACTCCCTGGCATAAGTCTGACCTGTTCATGGGCATCTGGTGGAGGGGGGAAGGGGGCACTTGCCCCCCCAGAAAATCAAAAATGAAAAAAAAAAAAACAGGAAAAATAATCAATATTTTTTATGATATTGCTAGAAAATGTCCAGAAAGTGAGATTTGAAAATAGAAAATTAATAGATGCAACTCATAATTAGACCTGGTAAGTGCCATTTTCAGTGATCTGGGAGGCATTTTTGCCAAAATTTCCTTGGCCCTTCGCTCAGTTGCGCCAAATATGGTGGCGCTACGTGGCGCTACGCTTACATGGTTGGCCTGCAGGTTTTGCCCCACCCCTGGCAAATTCTTGGCTATACCCCAGTATGAGTTGCCAACATTTAGCAATTAAGGTCTTTTGGGGAGTAAAAAATTTACCCTGATTGGGTCTATTAAAGTTTTGCCCTTCCCTGAATTTTTTTCAGCGGACGCCCATGGACTTGTTGTGGGAGTGACGTAAGATAGTTTCTTGGACAATGTTCTTGTATCATGCCTGCCAGTACTCTATCTTATTCTTGAAAGAAAGTGAAATTGAGCAGTAAAAGTTAAAGGGATATCTGGTAATTGTGATGGTGCTGTATATATTGCAAACAGAAAGTAATGTACTGTTGGTCAATATGACTGACTTTGTGTATAGAGTTATTGCCTACGTGCTAAGTGACATGGAGACTAACTTGTTTGTGTACTTATAGATGCTGGGCACTGTTAAAAATATAAACAAGCTTAACTTTAACTTTAAAAGGTAGTGTGAGAAAAGAAAATATATGCCAGTTAAAGGTTTTTATTTTCATACCAAAGTAAAGGAACAGGTTAATTTACTTTGTAAATTAAGGGCTGAACTATAGCCTATCTCATCGTAGTTGTCAGTGCACCTTATCGGCGAAGGAACACCTTTAAATGTGCACACTCATACCTTGCTGTGTTTCTCGATGAGTCTTGTAGTTGACAAGTGCTCACGCATGCTATCTGCTGTATGCAATTGAATTGATCTCTGTGTTTAGTTTCTTTTTTTTAGTTCTGTATGTAATGCACGGCTGACTTAAGAATGATCGGAAATATAATGAGCAGTACAGCGTACAATGAAAATCTTGTTCATTTAAAAACTGTTGTCTGAATATTTTGCATTTCAGCATTCAGTCACCTTGGTTCATGCAATACTGTACAGAGGATCAAGTATCGCATACAACAACAAGCAGTCTTTAACACACTAATCCATACATGGTAGCAATTTTTTCGATCGCAGTTCCTAATTAAATTCCATGAGGCATATATTGAATGATTTTATCCGCTGGCAATTATCAATTTATGAAGCTCAGTAGAATGTGCTCATTCTAAAATTGGAAAAACCAACAATATTTTAGCAACCTCATAAACCTCAAAGAACACCCGGTGTAGAGATGTCACATTCCAGATACTTAATAGAACCTATCAGGCCCAAGCAGCTGTAGTATTCTCGTGGCCTTAGTGTAGCAATAGTCAATATATAAACCAGAGTTCTGTACAGAACCTTACTGCTTTCATAGCAGCTTGTGAGAACAAACTGAATGTACATGTGGCTCCGCGTTTTAAGTTTGGTAACTCCCCGAACATGTGTACAGTACATAATAGAGGGATCTGCCACATGGTACTGTAGCTCTCTGTAGGTGGCAGCTCTCTGCAGTATATACATACACAATGAGATTCACTTGTCTGTGTTTTTTCAGTGGTGTACCTGCAACTTGCACTACGCACAGTGTACTGTTTGTTTACAATAATTGTCATACATTCATACTAACTACGGCTACTATTGCCATGTATGGATAATAGTAGGTACATGTAAAGTTAATTTCTTTGATACCTGATGTGAATTTTGGCAGCCTGTTCTACTGTTTTATACTAAACATTTTGCCGTTGGATCGACGTCGGATTTGGGACGGCGGTTTCGTCAGACCGACGGCCACTACATTTCTGTTTGCAAAGTCATTTGATGTCCAATGGAAGTCGGTAAAGTATGGAAGGCCATCCCAGTCAAAAAACCAACACACAAAAATTACATGTAAATCTCTCAAGTTAAACTTGTGGAGGGAAATTTTGTATTTTTCCCAGTATTGCATTATTGCCAAAAATACATATAGGCTAACCCAAATTATACAAAGATTCCAAAAACAGGAACTGGCATCATATGAAGTATCTATATCTGTCATTGTGTATGAAGAACGCAATAAAAGAGATCTTCAGTCCTTTGCTTTGTTAGGATGCCACCTATACGAATATTCCAAAAAAACATTTTTTAACGTAAGGTGCTTTACATTATCAGAAACATACTTTGCTTAAAATGTTGTATTTGGCTCCCGAAATGGACAATATTTGCTTTGATAATGACTTACTCTGCATGTAAATACTTTGTTTGCAAATTTCATTTTGCTGAACATTTTCAAATTTTAGGTCTCTCATCACTTGTAGGAAATAGCCTACAGTCTAGTTTATGAAGTGCAATTTAATTTCAATTAATAATTTGTATATTACTTGTGCGTACTTTATTTCGGAATTTTGGATGCATTTTTCGCTTGCTGACTTTTTTGCCTAATTGCCGTCCATATTTTCCCAACGTCGTTTGGACGTGGAATCACTTTGCAAACGGAAACGTAGCAGATGTCGGTCCGACAGAAACGCCATCTCAAATCCGACGTTGATCCAACGGCAAAATGTTTACTGGGTTAATGGAAATTTCTAGTGCAATCGTTCAACTGAAGTGCCACTTCTAGGGCTACAAATTAGATGAATATCACACACTTGTGTAGAAACGTAAGCTATTATCAGTACCGATACCTCTTCCAGAATATGCTACATACTACATATTGCGTTGGGTTAATACACACAGGGAGGTCCTTTATCTGCTATACTCTTTATTATTTATACAAATGAAATTAAGTCTTATGAATTTGCATCAATTATAAAATATGCTGATGATACTGCATTGTCGTGTAACATTTCAAAAAGTACTGTGACCAGTGATCAACTAAATTATCAACAGACTATAGATAATATTGTTTCAATGTGCAATACAAAGAATTTAATACTTAATCCAAAGAAATCAAAGGAAATGTGTTTTACCAATAAGAATATCAAGCATGAAGGTTTACTCTCGTCTAAATCACAATGTATAAAAATAGAGGGATCAGATGTGTAATGTAATCTCTAACACCAAATATTTAGGAGTATGTATTGATGAGTGGCTGACTTTTTCTGATCGTTTTTCAGTGTTTTAAGCAGAGTTTATTATATTGTGTCTGGATTAGCATATATTGTGCCTTTCTTTAGTAGGGAGGCCAAGGAAAGTGTCTTTAAATCTGTCATACTCCTACATCTAATTTATGCAGTGCCAGTATGGTATCATTTTATTTTACAAAAAAGACAAGGACAGAATTATGAAATTTTTAAAGTATTCTGCCAAAATTCTTCCGCTTGATTTTAATTATTTGAAACTTACTGTGAATGTCTCTGCCAAAGATGAGTATATAAGAATGGCCACAAAAATTAATGATGATCAGAATCACCCGTTGCAAAATTATCTTCAAAACCTTAAGGTGCAATCAAAGAAAAACCTAAGAAATCCATCCAATTTACCTAAGTACAGAAATACTTTAAGAATTCCTTCGTCTACAGAGCAGTACTTTTTATTCAATCGAAAATTTTAGATGATCTGTTGTAGTTTTTAGATTTTTAAAGTTTTGATGTGAACTAACTTTTTATATATATGTTGTCTTACCTTTGTAGTTGTAACCTTATTTTATTACTCCTTTGTATAAATATTTTACACTTGTAATGGAATAAATACAAAAAAGAAAAAAAAAAAACGGCGGGCGGGATTGTTATGATTTACTGATAAAAACAAAGTGCCAATGCAGCTCAAAAGGAGAAAGGAAGCTGATGCTTGGTTGAAAACGTTGGTCTGCAATAACACAAATGTGTTAAGGGTCAAAATAACTTTGGCGACCGAAAAAATAAAAAAGTGTAGGCTGCGAAAAGGGCCTTCAGGTTGCAAATGTTGTGGCTATCATGTATGATTGTTTGTTACAGCCTACCACTACTTTAGTTTTATGAGGATACCATACTGTAGATGAATTTTCAGATTGCGTACAGTGGTTTATACTGTAGGCCAATTACCAGCAAAGTAGAAATGGTGGGCAAAAATGGGAGCTGAATTATCTCAATCCTGTATATGCCTATCTTTTTCTTCTGTTTGTCTCACAACGGGGTACACATCCTTTTGGATTGCGCTTTAGGCCAATGAGGATAAGCTGTCATGCCAAGATGGCCGACATAGGGGGCGCGGTGTCAAAACTACTCCTAGTTGCGCTATGCAGGCGAGAATAAAGCAAATAAGATACAGCAGTATGGGGTAGGTACTGTATAGTTGCTCGTGAATACACCCACCAGGAAGGTGGGGGGGATTTTGTGACAGAGGTAATATTGGGCTTTGCGATAGTGCCACTTTCACTTGAATAGGACATCATACAGGGTTGGTTTTTTTGAGGTAGTGCAGTGGCAACCCCTTGGTTTACTTTAACCGTGATAACAGATTTTGTTGCATGCAATACAGGTACGATAGCAAACGAACACAAGTGGGAAAAATGAATAGTATTAAAAGCAATGAAAGAATTGTCTTGTTCACTGTTAGACGCTAGATAGGCTAAGCCACTCCCCTATCAATGGTTTTGTTGAAATGATTGACAAGTTTTTCAATGATTTCACATCACTAATAAAATATTTGATGTGCTTGATGAGTGCGATGGCTTTCGATGAGTCTGACTGGATGGTTTGTCAACTACTGTACGTTGGGATGGTATATACTGTAGAGTACTAAACTGAAGGTCTCCACTCTTCCTATCCTTCATAGCAGATCCCCCATCCCCTCAGTTGGGTTGGTAGGGTACAGTGTTCTCATTAAGATATATTACAATTGCTGGATTTGTATGGTCAGATTCCTCAAAGGAAATTTTCTTAGATAGGTGATTCCCACCAATTTTTTACCTACAATTAATAAATGAGTATAAGAATGAATGACTAAAAAGTACCCTCAGGCCCCAAAGTAGAAACTCTGTCTAAATTAGGCCTTTGAAACAGTTTTCTTCTGCACTTATACTGAAACCATACATGTTTTTCTCACTTAGTGTGGTTCATGTCAAGCATACGGTAGCCAGTTTAACCACAGTATTACCGGTGCTGATTAATGAAAAGTACAAAATTGCTCTTGAATGTAAACAAAAGGGAAAAAGGAAAACAAGCACAGCTTTCCTTTGACCTGTTTTAGGGTTGAAACCATAATCTTCCAATTGTCAATCTTCATTTTGGCAAATGTCACTATCTGTTTCCTCTGCAGTGTACCTCAGAGGTATGGTTTCATAATTATATAAAGGAAAACTTGAAAATGTGAGAAAGAAAAGTCATCCGCTGTAGCAGATAGTGGTTTAACATATGACTTGAATAGTCTTTCGTAGAAGGCCAGATGTTAAATAATGTCGTCAAAGCAATTTTTAAACAAATTTGTGCACTGAGCTTAATCTTAATACTGTGGCCTCTGAATACACTATACACAAGGCTGGATGTATTTCCTTTGGGCCCTAGGCCAGGTTTAAATAAATTTTGGGATCCAACAGTTCCTAAAGCAGGTGGCCACCATTAGGAAGCTTGTAGTGTTCCAAGAACATTTTTACAAAAATGCTTCCTAGATTGCCATAATGACACATTCCAAGCTTTGTAAGTTTCATTGGAATAGTCTTTCTTTTGAAAACTCATGTAGTAGAGTTTAACACTTCTTTTCAGAAAAATGTATTAAAATAGAGACATTTATGTAAAGTATACTGTAAAATATTTTTTTTAGAAAAGAATAACATCTCTGCTTTATTCCTTTTCTTGGACAGGTACTTGAAGTATTATTTGGATAAAAAATTCATGAAGCATTGGTAGAATTTCATGGCTAAGCTGGGCTCACATTTGCTACTTTATAAGGTATACACTAAGATGTTTACATGTCGATAACCAGGTATGAACACAGCATAGGACAAGGGTTTTTCAGTATATATGGCAGACGGCCACTTCTACTTGAATTTTTAGTTTAAATTTATCATGGCATCTAGGACTTCGTAAATGTACATTGACCCTATCTTACCTCCCATCTACTATACAATTGTAATCCCCAATTACCGGGGCCTGTAATAAGGTCGTGACAAGTCTTGATCACACAGTGGAGGCCAACCTCTGACAGAGGGTGGCCTCCCCAGTCTTCTTCTCCCTTGCCAAGTCAGTGTTAAGCATGTAACTTCCACGGGCCATTTCAGTGCACATCATGGACCACAAATGGCCTGTGGGCCACCACTTGAGTTCCTATGCCATAGGGCTCTCTAATGGGTGTTGTACCTTACATGCTGCATCGAAGTCATACAGGGAATTAAGTTGTAAGTGAATTGATAGGTTCCCCCCTTGTCCCCTTCCTCCCTTCTAGTTTTTCCAGTCCATGCATGGTCAGTCAGGCTGCATGCTGAAATAACACATTTAATGCAATAGGGATATGACTTAGTGAATTGATCCTGCAAAAAGTATTTTATAAAGAGCATCTAAGGTTAAAATTGTAGCATTTTGTCTTCTTTTGACCTGGTTTTACAGTATTTCTTTTTCCCATTTTCGTTGCTTCACTTTCATCAGTGTTGTTCAGTACCTTGTTCAGATCACCTAGCTCCTCTTTCCCCATATCCCTGAAATACTGGTACAAAATGGAGCTACAACCTA
Source organism: Holothuria glaberrima (assembly GCA_009936505.3). NCBI lineage: Eukaryota > Metazoa > Echinodermata > Holothuroidea > Aspidochirotida > Holothuriidae > Holothuria > Holothuria glaberrima. The sequence goes on from WURT03661284.1 coordinate 15,929, forward strand.
GGCATCATTACCATTTAGTTTTGATGTTCTTACTTGCTGAAGTATCCACTTCGAAACAAATACCAGCATTGAAAGGTCTTAAAACTGTTATTCAGTTTAAAACTTGGAATAATTTTGAATAAAAAAGGTTACGTGACTCAAAATGGTTTGTTGTACAGGTTTTGAGACTACTGATGACTCTGTTTGAAGATTCTGAAAAAAATTTGCTTTCAGAAAATTACTTTATTGCCAAGTACCCATGTGTTTTGATGATCAGTGGTACTCACTGGTAATAGGTTGATGGGAGGTACATATTGAAAAATTTGTACCCATCATTAATTAGAGTGTGAAGAATTAGTCTCAGATTCTTTGCAGATATTGATGTAAATAACAGAAGTGTGTGGTGCACTAGTTAGTGCACAGAGGAAGCAATCAGAAGCTCTTGCTTCAGAACTGGTAAAGGACAAATCTTTTTACAAAAGAGTGGTCTACCGCCCTCTATTAAGGAGATGGATTTGCAAGCTGAACAAGTTGAAGAACTGTAACTAGTCACTGTGATAATTAAATGACCACTTGAAGTTTGAACGCTGATACAGTAAGAGAGCCCTTTGCAAACAGAATACCTCCAGTATGGGGAAAAATTGTCTGTAGTGAAATTCTTACAAAATGGCTGACTTTGCAAGGTTTTGGCAAAGTGAATGCTATGTACAAGTTTCCATCCTGTTGATTGTAATTTCCAACATTTCCGTGTGTCATGGCCACTTGAATTCTGAGGTTGTAGCAACTACTGTACCTGGTTGTAGCATACTCCTGGTTTGTACACAATAGAAACCGTATGGAATGATTTTAGGGAAGTGCATACAACTTCAGCATTTGTGTTTTTTCTTAGTCTGTAAGTAGTGGCTAAAGAGTTTTATATGCTCTTATGAAAATGATGGTTAACATCGGTTTCATTCATAAGCTATTACAAAAGGGTATAGTCTCGGTATTCTTTGCAGCACTTTACCAACATCTAGTAGAGAGATTTCCCTGCAGAATAGACATTTTCTAAAAAAAATATATATATCTAATTCTTTTGGTATCCTCGGGTAATTATCATAGCTTTTCACATGTTTTAGATTTTCCAAATGTATTTTTTGAAAGTGTGGTGTCAGTTTCAGGCTGTGTTCTGTTCAAGTGAGTAGGTTGTATTGAGATTGCCATTCAGCTCATATGGAAATGGTCCCATTGAAAGCCATATCAGTACAAGCCAAAATTTTTGAAGGGACTGGCATAATGGAAAAAGACAAGATTTAACAGGTTTTGCAAACATTTGAAAAAGAGGTTGGCATGGATTACTACTAATTCTCTGTCAATGAGACTGCAGGTAGCTTGTTTTTAACACTATCTGAAATAATTCTACTTAAATCATAGGAGTACTTACTGTATTTATAGGAGTGATAATGATTGGATCTATGAAGATGCTCCTTATTGTACATACTTTATGTAGAGGATATATCCATTGTAAATTGTTCTTCTGCAAAATAAGACCCCACATTTCTTCGGTAAATTCTCTCCTTTTTTTGGGGGGAGGGGGTTCTAATGGGGAACATTGATTCATTTTGTACTATGAGCTCTGCTGTATTAACCTTGATAACTTGTACTAAATGTTGCATTTAAAACCTCATGGCATATTCATTTCCACTCTGGAAGTAGCCAAGATCTAAATTAACTGATACAGTTTCAGAAGGAGTGTAGAAAAGATTGTGCTGTCTCCCTTTGAGGTAGATAATGTCAAGAAATTATCATTAATTTTTCATTTCTGAGGAGTCCAGACTGATGTGAAACACAAAAATTGCTGGATTACCAAGAGTACAGTTTCGTCTGAAAAGCATCCTGTGAGAACAAGAATAAAAGTACAGTTTCAAGAATTTTGAGTTGTGGAACTTGCAATCTACGTCACCCCTCTCTTACCTCCTATCTACAGTTGTAACCCTCACGTACCCGTAATAAGGTCCTGGCAAGTCTTGATCACACAGTAGAGAAGGCCGGCCTCCGACAGAGGGCGACCTTCCACGTCCTCTTTCCACTTGCTGAGTCAGGCAGACCCGAACTTTGACCGTCCTGCAACATACAACTACAAGGTGCCGCTCTAGTAAGTAAGACATGTAGAAAAACCTGAGAACATCACGACTAGTGCCATACATGGACACAAACACATTAAGTTGATATTATCAGAGTAGTGTCAAAACAA
>WURT03661294.1:0-15296 GCA_009936505.3 Holothuria glaberrima
GGGGAAAAATCATTTTAGGTCACCAGGTTTCATAAGGTTTTGAATTATTAACATGATATCTCGAGTAGGATAACTGTTTGGTATCGCATGCTTGTCATGTGGGTGACTCAGTCCTGTTACAATATATCATATGGCAGGGAATCACTAAGCCTTTTGGCTTTCTAGTTAATTCACATTTGTAAGAGACAGTTTAAGCAGCTTGGATCCCCAGAATACTAAGTCTTGTCACTCTTCTTAAATATTAAACCTGGTATAGACCATCCTGTGTGAATGATTATACAGAATTGAAGTAGAGGGGAAATGAGTCTTCAAAACAATCAAATCACACAGTTGCAAAGGAAGTGTCTTTCAAACCTTAAGGCATTTTACAGTACATGTCACAAGTAGAATAACAAGCCAAACTCTATAAATTCACCTATTTTTACTGCAATTTGTGTCTCGTGGAAATTTGCACACCTGGCTTTTTAAAACTAAAGTTGGCACTGTTTTCATATTGGAAGAATTATTTATGGTTGTTTGTCTCAAATTTTCAGTGTAATAGAGCACTGACTTGACCTTTTGGTTGATAATTAAAACTTTTTTGTAGTGTTTTGATATTTTCCATAGGGTAAGTCTCCTCTTGAGAAATAGAAATGAACCTTTCTGCTTTGAAAATGAATTAAATTAAAACACACAGAACTGGGGCACCAAAATAAATGAAGCTGAACATGTAACCAAGTCTTCTTGATTCAAACCTTACTGAATGAATCTGTGGAACTTAAGAAAGGAACCCCTCCCCTCCCCCTCTCACATGGAAAAAAAAAAAGAAAAACAATTGTCACCAAACATAATATTAGATTTGTGCACCAGCCTTTCAAATATATCAGCTGGCAATACTGTGTATCTCCCATGCCTTCTTCATTTTATGGAACAAATGAGAAATCCACACTGTGATAGAGGAGAAATCATTAATAGGATGAGTGAGGTTAGGTGGGGTAGGGGCCATGGAGCCAATTTTGAAGTGCGTGGGCTAATCATTGAAGTAGCCCAATATGTACAATATAATAGCAGCAGTTTAAGGCCGCCCAAAATACCCATGGCAGAAAAAGTGCGGGGGCTAAAGCCTCCGTAGTCCCCCCGTCTCCACCGTCCCTGGGGGGAGAGGATGAGAAGATTTTAAGTTGGGGAAAAGGAATATTACAAGCTGAAGTTATAGACTCATAGAGCAGTACTGTGAGATTTTGTCTGTTTCATCAGGGAGCTGGATGTCTTCCAGCTCCCTGCTTTCATAAACTTTTGAGTCAAATGGCTTTGTCCCAAAACAAATGGAAAAATAATTAAACTTAAGACACACAGTAACATATACAGTTAAAATTTTACCCCTTTTTCCCCTTTTCCTTTTTACTATAGTCATCAATAATTGATTTGATTGTATATATGCTAGTTAATTTGACAACATTGTTATTAAAATGTGAGTGAAGGTTGTAATACTGTGTCTCTGAAAAGAAATGCTCTTGGATGGAATTTTCTGATAACTTTTTTGATGAAGTTTTGTTCATGCAAAAGGAATTTTTTTTCTCAGAAACCAGGTAAGGAGGAACATGTCTTCCAGTGACTTGTATTTAAACATAGATCCAAACATACTCACATATAAATCACTTGTACTGTACTTGTTTCTGTGTAAGTTGTGTAGTATCTGTAGAGGCTTACTCTACCTTTTTACCCTCGTGGAATTTATCGTGTTGGTTCCCTTGAATAATTTGCAGTAGAAGACTCTATACTGTTCTCAGTCCTCATTAACTGTCGTTTCATTTCCAGTTTATTCCTCTGTTCTGGTTTCTGACACTAATCAAACTTAATCAGGTTAGCTTCAAACTTTGACAGTAAATGACCCATGAGATTCCGTGTCTTATGCATGGCAGAATTGCATTTGTATTCAGTTGACAAGATTGTCAAGATCTCACTTTGGTCTGTGTGAAAGTGATATAACGGTGGCACCCATCTTTTAATAACGACCTCCCCGCCTGCATTGACAGCTTGAAATGACACATTCTTGTGTTACTGATGTCTCTAAACATTTGAAAGGGAGCATTATGAATTTAATTAGCCACTTTGGAAAGGGTAAGGGTCATCTGTACAAGAAGTAAATTAAATTAACATACAAGGCAAGTAAGAATCACTAGAAGAAAGCATTACTTTGAATGAAGTTATGGTCACAAACATTTGAAACGGTGTCATTCTTGGTATAATTTTTTTCTAATTTTAGATTAAGCTTTACGGGTGGATGGACACATTGTGGAGGAAGAGAAGCATAGTTGTACCAGAAAACATGTTTGAAATCTGACTCACCTGACTTTAGATAGATTTGCATATAAAGTGAGGTCTATATTTAAATTTGAATGAGAATTCCATGAGTTAAAAACTTGTAGAACAGTGAGTCTATATCAAGGAGTCACATCAAAAAAAAAAAAAAAAATCAAAATTGAATTGTGAAATGTTCCCCAAAGGATTAGTGTAATGAAGATTGTTGAGGAAATTTCTTCCTCAAACTGCTAGTTGACATTTGGATTATTAAAAGGGCTTCTCTCACCCAAACCACCATACTTCTTGGCTTTCATATGTTCTTTATCTCTTTTAAAATGTACTTATTGCATGACAATTATTTGAGCTTTCCAAAATTGTACACCAGAACAAGCCAAAATAAGCACCAATACAAAGATAAGTTTATGACCTCTCACAGGTTCAGCAATAAAGGCTTTTTCTTCAGTTCATCACTGTAAAAGGACTTTTGGCAGCAGACCCAAAAGGCGTACATTCCACTGAGAGCCACTGTGTAGGCTATTTATAAAAAATGTGTCAAATAGTTTCAGTAGGCTTTAAGTACTGTACAGGTCTGTGAAAGATGTGCTGCTCAGAATCACTGTCCACATCAAAGTATACAAACCTACAGTAGTTTGCCAGGTGACTACATAAGTATTCCCTTCAGGAAACCACTCCTCCCCCTTCACCAAAAAAGGGCCTACTGTATACAAAGGTACATCAACCACAGTCATATGAAAAATGTTCCTTAATCCTTATTACAGTACTATCATGGCTGAAGTAAAGACACATGATGGGCTTTCTTCCATGTCCATACAACCCCACTCTCCCACCCTTTACTGAGATGACTTGATTCTTGCTTCTCAAAAACCCCTCCTCATCACGCAGTGTTCATTTGATTCATAACAATTGCATGCTGCTGTGTCCCTCCTTAATTCCTATTTATACTGTATCTGACCCTGGCAGGGTTATACCAAAGACTCTAAAAATGGAACCTTGTGCCATTGTGCTTGATGCTCAGCATAAGCGATGGAGTAGGGAAAACAAGCTAGTGAGCCACAACTGGAAAAAGGCTGTGGCCAGCCCGACTTAAGCCAGTTGGTTACAAACTGAGCCGTAAAACCTCATCTAACTAATAACTCACTCACTTAAGAACAACACAGTTACAGTTATAGATCCTGGCAAATTTATATCACAGTGGAAGAGAGCCCTACCCTACACTGTACCTTCAGTTTTGGGGCTTATAGATCCTGAAGTCAGGGAGCTTTAGGGAATATTTCAGGCAATGTACTTCACCATGCCAGTCTTGTACAGAGTCAACCAATCATTCATTGTGACACTTTAGTTCTTATTTTTTTGGTGGGAGGGGGGAGAGGGGTTGAAAACTATCTATATGTGATTAACAACCAGTTACTATTATGAAGACAAAATTTGTGAAGTTTATGTGAAAAAAGGGGTTTAATCATATGTGGTGATGACTCGGGGGTTGATTGAGTCTGTGTTAGTCATTTCAAGGGTAATAGGAGGGTCAGTGACTGGGGTACAGATCTGCGATCTAATCATACAGACGTTTTGATTTGGCAAAATACATGATTTGTCATATTTCTGTGGGTGGTTGTGATTGCTATGTCATAGTAATTTAGCAGAGATGAACAATCAAATTGAAATGTTTTGTGGTAAGTAGTGACTTTTATAGTCACTTTCTGCCATTCCCAATCTTTTTTGTCAGTATATTTCAGCATCTCTCTTCTTTTCTGAGATCTTCCCAGCCTTTGTAAATGGGGTTATCCAGAACACATAATGCACTCACCAATTGCATGATGCATCCTTCTACCCCAGCATAGCCAGTCAAATGTGGCTCATTGACCAAATGACAGTGTGACTCACATATGTCTGTCATTGAACCAATATTGTGAGCCACCAGAGTGACTGAGGAGTGAGTCACATTTACCTCAATTGTCAGTCACTCTAGTGACCAAGGGGTAGATCATTGTGGGTCAATTTTTACACTACACAGTGATCTCAGTTATCTTTCTTCCCATTTTCAGTCCATTTGGTGACCCACAACCTTTAAAATTGGAAATTGTACACCAATTTTGTGGCTGAGAGGTGTGTTATTTTACACTTAGTTGCAAGTCTGTGGAGTGACTGATGGGTACATCTTTGTACATGTTTTGTCATCGAAGTTGTGGAACATGTTTGGAGGTAGTGGGGTTTGTCAGTCATTTATAAGTGCATGCATTACACATTGTTATCGATAACATAATGTACTATGATTCCAGACTGTAATTAGATTTCATAAGGCTATGATGTTAGTATCAAGAAGTCAAATTTTTATTGCAGCCTACCACAGTCCACCTGTAGATATTGCTCGCTATTGAATTTCATATTTACACTAAAGGTATAAAAACTTAACAGGGAAACCTAGGTATAATGTTTTTATACCCTAATACAGGTTTTCATCCCGCGATACTGTACAACACCAGAGCTTAATTAAGGCCTACATTTTAAAGTTAAATGGCATGTACAGTACGTGGTAAGTTGAAAAATTGGAATCAATTAATGTACATCTGCTACCATTTAATTCACTGTGACCTTGTGTTAAGACTGAGCTACACAAGTAATCTGAAGACATTCTAATTACTAACACTCTAAGAGGATTTCTGGGAAACAGTATTTAGTAATGAAGATCTCAATTAAAATTTTGACCCCTTTATTGACATTGACGTCAGCTCTGGTTGTTAAGTTCAGTGTACTCATTGTCATCTCTTTTTTTTTTTTTTTTTGCTGTAAACTTTTGGATGAGAAGTGGACATTAATGCTGTGGTTTTTTGTTTCATGAAATCTTTAAGATGAATGTTAGAACTGTGTTTAATTTCAACTCAGTAATTGAACTGGAATTGAGTCACTCTCCTGTACAACAGTTTAAATATTAACTTTTGTCAGAAGCAGAGTGCTTCATCTTCTGTTATTAAATGTGAGATCTGACATTTTGACATACAAGTACATTAAATGCCATGTAGGATTTTAAGTACTGCATGTAGTTATGTTTGATACTAGCTCTACAGTACTGAGTTGCCCTGGACATGCTGGTGGTTTCATAGCAGTTTTGTTTTCCATTGGATTAATCCGGCCTAGTAGAAGAGGGCTTGAGCCCCCTCCTGAACTACAATAGTGCTACCAGGGTATGTATTTTATTTTTCCTTAGGAACAGAGAGTCTCTTCAAATATTTTTGGAAAATTTGCCTCATTAAAGTCCATAGGGGCAATATATTGGAGTCCCTAGTGGCTTATCAATTGCCTTTGTTTACAATTAAGTAGAGGATACTTTTTGTAAGGTGTGTCTATTTTTCCTCCCTCTTTCAACATCTTTCTCGGGCCAATTTATATTTAACTGCTTCTGGGAGAATTGTTCCTTGTCCCCATGTATTTTATATGGTGATGAGTTCCTCAATATTTCTACGTTTTTTCTGAAAAATAAACATCATTCAGTGGCAAAAAGTTAAAGAGAAACCGACTTAAAAAATACTGTAGTTACATTAAACATTACTGTGATGTGTTTCATACAAAGTTGTGTTATGAGGAAAAAGTTCAGCATATTGTAATTTGCCTGGGGATCAAATGTTCAAACTTTTTTCCTAGTAAGTGCAATATTTCATGTCTCTCATTTGTTTTTGTGGGTAATTATAACTAAAAAATAAAAATTTTTTGTTCGTGTTCATGCACTGAATGTGGAGTACATGTACAGTACTTTGAAGACCTATTTTGATAAACATCTCTTTGCTTCCATAATTTCACTTCTAGGGTAGGGAGCCTCCATATAACTAAGTACTAAAAATGGCCTGCACTGGATTATTTCATAATTAAATTTTTCATGTCTTGCACCTGGTTGTTGTAAATCAATTATATTATGCGGTACTGAGAAATAACCAGTGGAACTGACATGCTTAAATATACAGTAATATGTGTAGAATTTGAGGTACGATTGTAGATCTTGACTCTTGTGCATAAAGAGTAATGGTCAATTATATAAAGTTTGGTTTACCATGCAATAGGCATTACCAAACTTAAAATTTGCAACTCTTTGTGTAACAGGGCGTCTGTTTGGTAGACTTTCAGTTAAAAATGACTTTCTTTGCACATTTTGATGTTACATATGCTCAAGTATTTCAAAGTTAATAAACAATTTTGCAGTTCTCAGTTCACCTAATAACAGGAAGTTAACTATGGTTGACAGTGTTTCCATAAATATTTCTATGCACACAGTTGCTCACTATATACATGTCTAGAAGTAAAATACTGTTCCAAGAAAATAAGGATGTGGTATGCTTACAGTCGCTGCCATAAAACTTATCTACAGTAGACCCCTAGTCCCCTAATTCATAATTAGAATTTGTATGTCAGTGCTATCTCGCCCTACAATATTTATGGTATAATTTATGTCACTCAAAGATTGCATTACTCAAGGGTCAGATGCTAGGTGAGTTGCATATCAATTGTCATCTTGTGATGCTCCTTTTGTTTATCTATTTATCCCAGGGTTGTAATTTATCATATTTATGTAGAATAAAGACAAACTGGATGTGTACTGTTTTACTGGTTACAAGTACTGTATTCCATGTGGTTGTTGGCCAAAATTTCTCATATATGTATCATATTGGTTTCTGTAAAATTTCATAAAAATTTTCATACTATCGAACAAATATTACTAGACCTAGATTCCATTAAAAGGTTGTTTTCTTTTTTCTGACCATAGCCCCATGAGAATGAAATGAAACATTGTTAGTGCACAATAACTATGACTTAAAGTATCTTCATTCCTAAAATATCTGAATCAAATACTGTAGATGTCAGTTGATATTGAGAATTAAAACATTGCACATTGATAGCATACAGTAGCTATATGAGCAGTATCAGTGTAACACTAGTTGAAAAGATAAAGTGTATTCTTAGTAGATATTACAGGGATTCTTGCTAGAAATCATCATATAGGTACTGTATCTCTTGAGGCCAAGGATAATGGTTTTCTTTCGTTCATCTGTTTTGGACCCTCAGAGTGTGTAAGCCTCTAGAGCTGGCTTTGAAAGTTATTTGAGACTTGAGGCAAGCAGTTCTGGGGCAGATCGGACTTTGGTTGTCACTACCATTTTCTGTAAAACATCCTACTTTCATTTTATAATTCAACATGTGTATGTTGGCTTCAAAAGATGTTGTTCTTTCTGGAATGGTGATTTGCCAATGATTCCGGGTCTGGACATTGGCTTCCCAGTAGAGCAGTTCGCTCTGTTTGACAATAAGTAATACTCCTGATGTACATGGGAATATAATCAGTGGGAGAAGTAACAGGCCAAGTGTCTCTGACATTTATACTCCAATTACTCCAGTTTCATGGGGTGATTGGGGTATGTAGCTGTAAAGTGGGCCTTTTTGTAATAGTTGATGTATGTGGCTGTGAACTACAGTAAAACTGTGCCAGACCAGATACTAGACTTTCAAATTTCCTTCTAAATGAAAAATAAGTGCAATCACTGAATGAGTGCCTGTTTTAAAGGGAAATATTGCGTTTAAAATACACCAACATGACATCTAAAGAAACTACCTTTAATCGTTATTACATGATTCAGCCTCACCAATAAACTGTAGCAATAGCTTTATCTTCTAAAAATATTATGCATTACACGAGTAACTGACATTGCATCATTTGAATTTTTGAAAGTTTGGGTGAACAAATTACTTTTGTGCAACAAATAAGCAAACTACTTCCTGTGAGAGCCTTATTTCTTGAAATGAAAGCTACTAGACGGCCTAAATTTGAATCGTCTATCATTCTTCATCTATTAATATCATTTAAAAAATATAAAAATTTTCTGCAAAACAAATGCAATATTTCCCTTTAAATGGACACAATGAAATCCTCTTGGGGAGAACTAAAAGTAGCATACTGATAATTCAAGGGAAATTCCTGTACAGCTGTAGGTGGTGTTATCCTGAAAAATTAACACCCTGAAAAATTGGGGGGTTGCACAATGTATAGACTGATGAAGTGATGTGCTCAAAATATGACATGGATGTGGTAGCATAGGAAATGTACTAATTATGCAAAAGTGAATGAAATTGAAGGTATTTCCTTCTTCATCAATGCAAAATGGCATTTTGAATGATCTGAAAAGTCAGGAACCACCACCCTGCTATTCAAGCCCTCCTGCTGTAATTCAAAAGCTTATTACAGTCACAATACACAAATTTGCAATCAATGTGAAAGGTCTATTTGTCAGCTTTCATATGAGAGGTAGCTTGTACCTGTTGAAAACTGACACACATATACATATATATGTATATATACATATACATGAGTCTGCAGGCTACGAAAAACTACCAAAACTACAGTAGTATAGAAGAATAATTCGTGGTGTACAAATTAAAGTTGGACAGTCCAACCTTCACTTCCACAGCTTGTTTCATAGCTCAGACATCCAAACTTTTGAATGGAAATGCTCATTGTAAAAAGATTTGTAAAGTTGTATGGGAACTTCTCTTATATTTGTTTTGTGTCTTTGTGTGTGTCTCTTCATTTTCAACCTTCCCTTACATATATTTTTCTAAAATGTAGACTTGGGGTGCCCTTTAAAGTCTATTTGGGTGGAATTGTGAAAACCTTTCATTAGGCCTTTTCTGTGTGATGACAGAGAAGTAATATATGGGGTAAATTAAATCATGTTATTTGTTACAAGGAATCTGCCACTGTCTTTAATTTCTCGTTACACATTTATTGGATAAACAAAGAGTACTCTGAACCTTTTGTTGGGCCCATGGACAAGAAAAAACTAGCTTGCGCTTGGAATGAAGGCTTCAAATCATTACATCTTAATGTAATATGCAATAAATGCTGTTATGGTGAACTCTTTCACGGACGCTTTTTTGGATGCTAGTCACCAAAAGCATGTTCAGAATTGCATATGTGAGTGCAGCATTCTGTGCATGTACAGAAAATGCTGAATATTGTTATATGCAGCAGATAGACAAATGAGAATCTAGTTCTTTGCTGCTACCACATAATATATAATTGTGCCAGATGGTGTCGCTCTTCTGCCAACAAGCTGTGACATGAGTTCATAAACATGCTGTATGGCCTGGTGTCCCATATGAATAGTCAGTCCATAATTGTGTCATGTTTATATATAGTGTACTATATAGGCTACATTGTTTTTTAAAATAAATATGAAATTTTGATTTTGGAATTCTTAGTAGCTCCATGTGAAATGTAAGCATATAGAGCATCTCTTTAATCTATGATGATTAGAAACATTGCATGCATCTTTCTTGCTGTTGTAAGGTTTTTTTTTTCTTCTTTATTTTAAACATTGTTCTCGTTCAACTCTGTCAACAAGGTGTCAGTTGAACTTTCCAATGTGATACATCTCCCTGATTCACAATCAGAGCTTGATGTAACCCTCAAAAATGGTCAGTAAAACTTGGTGTAAGAAATTGGGCCTTGACAGCAACTGTTACCATTGCTTTGATGTCTTTATGAGGGACACTATGACAATCATGAAGGGCATAAAATGACAGCTTTAAGCCATGGGTGCCAGTTGTTACGTCTAGCCCTGACTGTGAATCAGGTACAGTAGAGACCTGCCTGCTTGGAAGTCTTTTTGAGGAGCATTATGACAAACATTAAGGGTACAGTATCAGTATAATCACAGCTTTAAAGCCATCAGTGCCATTGGTTACATCAAGCCCTTGACTGTGAATCAGGTAGAAGAAACCTGCTTGGTTGGATGTGTTTTTTAGGAGCATTTTGACAAAGATTGAGGTTACAGAATGGCAGCTTTTAGCCATCGTTGCCATGGGTTATGTCTAGCCCCTAGCCTGACTGTGAATCAGGTACAGAAGAAACTTGCTTGCTTGGTTGTCTTTATGAGGGACATTATAACAGTCATGAAGGGTACAGTATGACAGCTTTTAGCCATTGGTTACATCAAGTCCCTGGCTATGAATCAGGTACAGTAGAGGCCTGCTTGCTTGGATGTCTTTATGAGGGACATTATGACAGTCATGAAGGGTACAGTATGACAGCTTTTAGCCATTGGTGCCATTGGTTATGTCAAGCCCCTGGCTATGAATCAGGTACAGTAGAGACCTGCTTGCTTGGATGTCTTTTTGAGGAGCATTTTGATAATGATTAAGGGTACAGTATGATGGCTTTTAGCCATGGTGCCATTGGTAATATGTCTAGCCCCTGAAAGTAGATCTACATCTGATGGCCACAGTGGCCATACTATAAATTCACAGATGGTAATTCAGATAGCATTAGATACTCTAAATTGAAGAGTTGAACCCAGGTACTGTACAGCCATTTCAAGTGTTGCAGCTGCTTTGGTACATGTTTGTACAGTGTAGGGTGTGTTTAATACGTTTTGACTTTGTATTATAAATAGTATAACCTGTATTGATAGATTATAGATAGTGTTAACTTTGCAATTAAATTTTTATCATTATCCATGGCACTTACACCAAGTTTGCATTCAGCTATTTGTAAGATCACATTATGTTGGTTTATGAACAAACTTAGGTTGAATATTTCTCAGTTGAAACTGTACTCTTATTTAAAAAAAAAAATTAAAATGCCCTCTGTGAATTTTTGATAAATTTGCTGGAGCCTACAGGCCTAAGCTACAGTAGGCTTAACCAGGATGGTCGCCAGCCCAATTTGAGTGCCAGTAAATTGTCTCTGAACTGATGGTAAGTGTGCCTCACCCTACCCCTATGGAATCTGCCCTATTTTTCAGCCATTAAAGTTTTTGTCATCTTCCCCCTTTTTTGTATAATTTTCATTTTTTATTCAAGTGCTTATGTACTATTGTTCATTGATGTAATCATTCGTTAATACATACGGTACTGAAATAATATGTTTTGTAACATCATATCCTTTTGTTAATGTATGTGTACGTTTTTGAGTTACAAACAAGACAATTCTGAATAATTTTCATGGCGGTCGGAAGCCAGCAATTTTAGGCTCTGTGCCAGTCAGCAAGGGCCAGTGCTGGTTAGGCCCAACTGGCATGGGCCTAACCTACAGTATAGGCCTGATGTAGGTTCACAACACTGAACAGTGCAAAGTCTCAAAAGCTCTCCCTTTTCAGACAGTATGCAGTTTGATCTATAGTATGTGGTGGAAATTTGCAAAACACAAAATAGTAATAAACTACATGTGTCAACAAGGGAGCAGTCCTTTCCAAATATACTGTAGACCATCCAGTTTTGAAGGCTTTTAGATAGATAGATAGATAGACAGACAGACAGACAGACAGACAGAAAGAATGCATGCATGGTACTTAAATATCCATGGAACCCATCAGATGACAAATGTACAAATTTAAATATTCCATGCAATAGCTAGAATGCTCAGAAGGTAGAAGTACAGGGAGAAGCCTATTGTGTACAGAATGCTCTCTCTTATGCCTGGTTGAGCAAGTGATGATAGTTATGATAAAAAAAAATTCTTATAAAACATACAGTGATAATACAGAGAGTGACTTTACTACTTAGTGTCATTACCCATAAATACCCTCAGTCTGTTTCGTTTTTCCTAACCTCCTATTTACTTATGTAATTCCCCAACTTGACTGCAAGTTTTAGCTGGCATAATTCGAACTTTAGCACTGGAAGTGGAAGTGGTTCCATCACATCACACACTAGTAGTAGAAGTGCGGCCATTCCAGTACAAACAGACTTTATATGCCAGATGGTACTTCAAGGCAACTTGGTAAAATACAAACATAAATAAAGGAGTAGTAAAATAGACTAGACCATTCACTGTAGGGACTAGTTGGCATAGTTTGTGCAAGAACATATGTAAGTTCTGTTCTATGCTTGTAAATGTTGGCAACCTGGTGTAAATCGGAGGTAAGTATCAGAGCCCATAGCCTCCTAAAAACTAGGTGAGTTTTGTAGAATGTCTCTACAAATATATATTGATCAGCATATGCAGTAGTGAATAGAATGGCAGCTCCATGGTAACAGCATCAAATTGTCTGTTATTGTACATGTAAGTCTCAAAAATAATCCAGTTTGTTTTACTTTGTGTCATGTAAGGGCAATAAAACCACATCACGCAAATGACCTCTGCAATCCACTTTCCAAAGAGGGCAAGTTGTCTAACAACCTAATGTAAAGCCTAGAGAGAGTGTAGATGCTCTCAGTTTTGATTCCTAAACTCTTATATCCAGTCTTGGTTAAATCATGTATGAAATGGGAACATGAAAATACCAGTAAATGTTTGATACAAATACAGTCTTTGTGTTAAAATCATGGATTCAACATGAATGGCAGGGTAAATGTTATCTTAGAAGTAAATCATTTTAACTTGAAGAAAAAAAAGGTCGAAATGGGGAACTCTTTTTCATAGAAAGAAGAAAAAGTAATTTGTCACTTGAAGGGTGTGTTTGCATGGGAGAAAAAAAAAAAAGAAAAGAGTCAGGCTGTTGGTACAGCAAATTTCTTGGCATGCATTACAAGTATTTTAATATCAATATTGGATTTAGCTTTCTTCACCTGTAGAGTGCGGTATTTGTGGTACAAAACAAAAATGAAACATGTGAGAAGATATTGCATAATTAATGCTGTAGCTGGTTTGACTGAAGTATCAAAGCTCTAAAGGTTGGAGAAAAACTTGGTGTGGTGCTGCTTGTGCCCTTTAACAAATATTTCATCTATTGTTTTGTTAAACTTTGTTGAGATACACTGTAACACTCTTCAGTCCAAGTATAAATGCACTATGTATTTACTGCACTACTGAAATAAATGTAGCGTAACTTAATCTGAAGCTCCATACATGTTTCATCATCATATTTGTTTCACTATTATAAAATATAAAAGATACCTGAAGGGAGATAATTGATAGCTGGTTTTACTAATTTTTCAAAGACACAAGGCTAGAGACAGCTCGGGAGTCAGGATGCTTTTTGCTTTCAACAAGTCTTTCATCTATTAGTAAATTTATAAAGCACTCCTCATGCTAAAGCAGTGCACCACTTCACACTGTACTAATAACATTAACATACTGTACCGTAACTACTGCTGTTTCTCCATGTATTCTGTATTATTTGTTTCATAAGTCAGTCAAATAGTTCACCATTTTCCCACCCTTTACATTGATACTACTTGATCAATGCAACTGCTACTGTACAAGGATGTTTGCTCATATCCTGGTATTTGAAAAATTCATGAAATTGAAACGGACAAGAAAGAAAAAAAAGAAAAAAAAATTCACTTCATATTGGACCTTGCTCTACAGTGTTTTCATAGTGATGAGTAGTTATCAAGAGTTTGTGAGCGACAACTCTCTCTTTTATTCAAAAGCAGCAATCTTTACATCGGTTTCATTGGCCATTTCTTTTTCATGTTTCCAAACTTGTAAAGCTCGCAATCTTTGCAGAGCGCTTTACATCGTCTATGTAGTGTGTACTTTACACTCACGTCCCAAGAGTGTGTGTTTGTGTTCATGAACATTCTGCTATTCAAGCAGGATACTTTCTGAGCATCAAATTTTACAATTTTAACATAAAATACAGTAGCTGAAGGATCTTGTTCTGTTTGATTTAGAAAAATCAAGGATGATTCAATCTTCTACAGAAAACAAAGAGTGGTCTTGAAGGCAGTCTACCTAATGTTACTCTTCAGTGTAACTTCGCCATTTCAACAAGAATTATGATGGATCTTAAGTTTTATCTATTAGGCAGTATCTTGTTCAAAGCAAACATTTGGTAGAGCATAACTCTTTATGATACAGGGCCAAATTTAATCATAATAAAAAAAAAAACTGCAAAAGAAAAAAAAAATGTAGCATGTGGTAATTATTACATTGTCTGATTTAGGACTTGTGGTAGTGGTCTATTAAACTTTTGTTCTAAGCTTTGTGGACTAAGTTCCACTAGTACTTCAAAATTAACCAGTGCTGCAGGCAAGTGGATAAAGGCAGGGGCATTTGAAGGGATGCATCTTACAGTAGCAACCGTGAGGTTTGGGGTTCAATCCATGGGTGGGTCAAAGTAAGGTGGGGTTTTCATCCAAGAGAAATCTACAGTTTTCCCATCTGAAATGGCTTTTGAAAAAAAAAAAAAAAAATCAGATATGAATTGTTGAGTCGGCTGCCTCTCAACGTGAAATTGTAGTTCATGAGTCATAGGCTTCCTTCACCTTTGTGGTGCCTTAATGTTGTAAAAAAACTGCCCTTCAAGGTTCTGAATTAATAATTAAAAAATTTTGTAATGATTATGGTCCCCTACTCTTGAAATCAGATTTTGACATTTTAAAGGAATGATTCAAAGAGATTTTGTTCATATTCTGTCAAATGGGGGTATTAAACAGTGAAGTACAGTATCCAGACCAGGTACAGTGTATTTGAGGTCTTCATTGTGCTGTAAATGTATCATTGCCCTCAGAAAATTTATGTAAATCTGCAAAAAAAAAAAAAAAACAGTAAGATTCAAACACTTCCTGAAAAAAGGCCCAAAACTGAAAAGCAAGAAAGAACTGGCAATTCAGTAAAGTCAAAGTAGGATATATTTGGAAAAGGAGCAAAATCTCTGTAAAGGGAAGGTTGAAAGTGGATCATCAGTTTGCTAACAGGGTCTAAGCTATGTTTTCCATCAATTCTTTCAGCTCCTTTGTTAGTAAAGTCTATTTCACTCCTCCTTGCCTCCTATTGAAGTATGTACCATTATTGCCTGCAATAACTGTCTGGCCTGACGAGGTCTTGTTCAGTCCCCCCTCCCAAAATTAAAGACCTGGGTACATCACAGAGAGGGAAGTAGATGGAAGTTTGGTATGTGAAACAAGTGCATCAAGAGTCACAGGCATGCATCACACACAGTTTCTGCCAGCTAACCATTGTTTCTTAATTTCTTTTAAAAATGTACCCATATTTTCTTGTATTTATAACATTTTTGCATATTTTGTAGATGTAGAAGGGACATTTCTGTGGCAACTAAAGATGA
>WURT03661305.1:0-18136 GCA_009936505.3 Holothuria glaberrima
CGCTTCTTCAATAGACCGGTGCAGGTTTTGCTTACTGCTTCCCGAGCTTTCCTCAGAATTCATTAATTCATGAAACGGGTTACTCATTCCTTCTCCCATTTTATGTTTCTTTTCGGTTGGCTTTACTGGAGTTGAAGAAATTTCGGATCTTTTTAACGGCATTTTCGGGCAGATGTTGCATCTGTTGCTGAAAACGGATTTTCATTGTTTTCCTCCAAACTGATGTCAGTGTGACGTAATGCATGAGGTCTATTGGGCTGTTCACGGTTACGTCACTGGTTGGTATAAGGGAGTTCACGGTTTCGTCACTGGTTGGCATTGGTTAGCATAGAGCATGCGCAAAAACAAATGCTTGTATGTTCGGTGTTGCGCGTGTAAACGCTTGTGAGATTGCACGCAAAAAGTAGACGAATTGGAATCTTCCTTTCATTGTGACGAAAGTGTAAACTCTTTTACCGACACACAGTGACGTCTTTGTTTGTAAATGAATGGGTCTATAGACCTTATGCATATGATGTCACAGAGCAGCTTATTTGTCAATCAACCATATACGCGCGTAATTCTACTACACGTGCGCGCGAATTCACGCCGTTTGTGCACGTGTGCTTCATTGTTTCCCTCCAAATTGACGTCGGTGTGACGTCAATGCATAAGGTCTATTATCTAGATACGCGTCCTTATAAAGCGCACTGTTTGTGCCTCCAATTGCGTCATAACAGTCAGGTGACCTGTTGCAGCACTTTTCGAAATAGACCCTATGCATTGACGTCACACTGATGTCATGTTTGGAGGAAAACAATGAGCACGTGGGTGCACGCAGTAGAATTTACCGCGCGCGTGCAGTAGACTTACGCGCGTATCCGATTGGTTGACGAATCAGCTGTCTGCATTTGTTGGTGTAACTTGCAATGATACACGTGTTCCTCCACGTGTTTTTGCTCTGTGACATCATATGCATAAGGTCTATTGTATTCTTGTACGTTTTTCTTCAAATCTTAATTCTGCATAATTACAGAGGTTTTAACTGTGTTTAAAATGATACATATACAATACTGTATATCCAATCTTGCAATACGCAAAAGTTAATTTGGCCATGCCATGCCCACTTTAAGTCTTTGTGAGAGTGTAGCCAGGTTTTAGACTGAAGGGTTGCTTGGTCTGAAATAATACAAAGGGCATATTTGAACAGAAGGCTGAAAGCTAAAAATTTCATGAAGTAGTAGCGATGGCGTAACAAGATGAGCATGCAACTTCACTATCAAATCAATCAGAAGCATTGTGTAAACTCCTCACTATGTATTGATCTGGTTTCTGCGGGTAGAGCTGAAAAAATACAAAGTGAACATTGACCCTTCCCTTCGATGCTTTTTCGACAACTTGGTCAAGGAAAAGAAAAGTTACAGTGTCTAAAGGTGCACGTTGCACCACAAATTATCCATAGGCTGACTTACAAAATATCACGTCGGTTTCGTGGTATCTGGATCCTAAAGTTCTCAACAGACATGCCTAGCTTGTGACAAATTATGCCTCACATGAAAGTTCAAAAGTAAGCCATCCACAATGTACTCCATTGATATTTTAAGTAACGGAAACTTCAGTATAGGGTAGTGGTTTAACATTTGGTACTTTCTCCAAATTGCTATTTATTGCAGCTCAATGACTATAAGGAAATACAAGGCGAAAAGTTCTCACAAGGAAATACGCAATACAAAAAGTGCCGACTAAAATACATTCAGTTGCCCCTTTGAAGCGTAATAATTGCATAACCGGACTTTACTTAATTTGCTGAAACATTCACATCACACCTTCAGCACAGCCCGTGGCAACGTTAATTGTCTTTACTATGCTCCCCTGCCCCTCAAAGTGTTTCAGCAACTATAGTTACCGTGGATATTTTCTACGGTGGAAATCGTTCCAGTAAGTGGTGCATCACCATCGGTGCCATCTCATAGACATCATATCTACTGAACTAAGCGGATCACAAGAGAAGTTTTTCGTTCCCCTCCCGACCATATATTGTTGACATGGCCTGGCCAAACTCTTCCCCATTCCCAATTCCCACGTTACCCTCCTCAATTCTTTTTCGGAGCACATCATTTAGGTACACAACACATATACCAAAATTTTAGTAGGTCCTATGCACACTAGTTAAATATATAGTATGTGCAGTGACTACAGTCACAATACTTAAGTAAACCCATGCACACGCCATAAGGAAAGGAAAAACTCAAAACTGAAAGTAAAGCAAAATAATAAAAGATTCCCCAGCTCCGTGTATGGCGTTATACTCTCAGTAAAGCACTAGTCAGGCAGAAATCTAAGTTATACTTTTATGCTGTTCGTGCAATATCCACCTAGTCTTTCAATAAATTAGCCCATATCATGCCATTTTTGCAGTTTTTATCTAGAGCACAGTTTAGTAATCGCTACGTCGTCTGACATCGAGAAGAATACACGTTTCGACGAATATATTGCTATAGTAAGGCAATACATGCTAAGAACTATCTCAGATTTTCAATCACGGGCGGTGTTCTTAATTAAAATACTCCATATTGTAACGAAAATCTCTTCTATTCAGAAGACTTTTTACTAAAAAGTCACTGAACCAGGAGCTTAGCTAGAGGTAGTCTTGTTCAAGTATCTAGTTCACTTTGCGTCCCCTACACATTGGCTGCGAATCATAATTACCAGTGCGCCATCCATTACGCTACTATTGAACTCGTCTGTAATTAGTCACGGACTTAAATACTTTATATGAGAAGTCCAGTCCGTGACATTAGTACTTTCCGTTCAGAACTAGTTTTAACGAGTTCAATGGTAGAGTAATAGAGGGCGCGTAATTATGATTCGCAGCCGATGTGTGGGGGACGCAAAGTAAACTAGAGTCTTGAACAAGACTAAACTAGAGGTGAACAGGGTGTGCGACTTCCCCAACTTGAGAAAGTTCACTTTTCATTTCAAAGAAAAAAAATGATATTTCTCCTTTGACGTGTTCTTCCATTCCCATATCTTTCACATTATCTTCGTTGAATCCCAGGTTGAAATGTGTTTCCTAGATGTATTTGACGGTTTTCATTACCTATATCGTAGGTCATACCCTGTTCATCCTAAAAGGGAAAATGCAGGCACCCCGATTTGAATTAGTGTACCCCGGTATCCTGATTCATAAATAGCTCTGTTTAGTCATGTGACACTATTTTATTTCAAATTAAAATGTTTAATTCATGCAGAATAAATAGTTAGTTTACCTTAAATCTGAAATGCTTTGATCAGACACATTATGAAAGATCCAAAAGTGTAAAATAAGGTGAAATTGTAAGATGCAGGTGATGTTTCCAAATAAATTTGGGGCGACTGTACTTTTCCTTTAAAATTGTCTCTTTCATCCATAATTTATTCCAGCTTTTCTTCACATATGAAAGCTTTCAGACGCTCGCAGTTATCATCCGCCCACTTGAACGAGTCACTCGCATCTAAATGCAAACAAAACTTGCCATAACCACCAAGGGTATTCCTAAAGTTGGTATAATGTACAGGTGAAAAGACTTTATCATTCCATACGAACTCCGACTGCTCTCCAGAAGTCCAATTTAGACCTAGCCAAACACCATCGTTTGGAATGATCGATTTAACGCTATTTTCCTCTTCGAATGTTTCCAACTGTAATAATCTTCCTCCGATGGTTTTACAGAAATCAAAGGCGTTGGTAAAGGTTTCCCTATCTGATTTAAGAATGTAACAAGTGTTTCCTTCTAATAGATCGCAGTCATCAGGGGTACCTTTATATTTACAGTGGAGACAAGATGAAAAGAATAAAGTATATGGGTCATAAGGAACACGGAATACCATACCAAAATCAATAAAAAAAATGTATAGCTGTTCACTGAATGCTGTGAATGTAGGCTATATTAGAATGATGCCTTAAAACATTCGTGTTATCTTCGACAGTCAGCTTGCCTTTTTAACGGTTTAGAACAGAAATCCTACAAGTGAATCTTCTAATACTATAAATAGTGAGAAGTAGAAAGCTCGTAGCTAGATAAGGTACTAGCTGGGGCGAGATGGCTTCCGAGGGGTGGGGTGGGGGCGAAATATACTCAAATGTATTAAGGCAATATGGTACTTTGTTTAAATGGTTTTCTAGGGTCCGTTTCCCCCTGCCCCTCTTGGTTGCGTGTTGCGTAATGGACGTTCTTATAAGAGCTACATGCAATGGAGTAGTTATATTTTCCCTAAAAAAGACAAATTTAAAGTGTCTTTCAGAAGGAGCATAAAGATATGGCTAACTGCAAATGTAAAGAAATAAAATGGTAATGAAAGATAACTTAAAGAATTCAGCATCGTATATATGTCATGGTTGCCATTTCCAATGAGCCCAATTTTTCTATTAAAGTTCTGTTACAAAGGTATCATAATATCATCATCTTTGCAACAATGGTGATAATAAGAAAGGCAAACTGAACAGTCAACAGATCAATCTTGAAACTCTAACCTACATCCTTACAACGACCGGTTCAAATTTGAACCAATTCCAATCAAATGGGCACTGAACAGAAATTTTATTGAAATCTTTGACTATAGATTTAGTTCGTTTTGAATCTGTAATGATTAGTTTTTGAATCGAAGCTAGTCAAATATTTGATCATATTTAGGTTCAGTGCCCATTTGATCCGTTTTTGGTTCAGTTTGAACCGGATGTTTTTAGAGTGTGGAACATGTGAGTGGCTCATTTATCAACTCGTAAACAAGCACAACCAACGCAGTGCAAAATTTTACCCAAAGGAGTAGTTTTTACCTCCAAGTATTTGGACATATTTTGCACTCTATCGGGTAAGTTTTAAACCATCTTGTGTAGGGTTTACCAAATGGATGACCTACGTTGCATACCTGTAACCAAAGGCACGTAAACATCTACTTAACCAAGTTCCGAATATACCTCGTACTTATTGTCATAAATCTGTACCACGAAAAGGGAAGAGGTTTGAATTAAGTATTGTGTTTACTGAGGTTTATGGTGACACAAATTAGGGGGAACTAAATTGTACGTACAGTGTTAACCTATAGAAAGATAACCAACTACAAGGCTCAAAGTGTACGCTGCTACGATATAGCTACGGTATTGCGTGAAGACATAAAAGTGTATGAATAGCTACTTCTAGTGGCCTATCGATTCAGGAATCGCCGTGAAATCCTGAAGAAAGCAGTACCTATTGTAATTTGCTCAATAAATTTGGTATGTTCGTGCATTTAGGCACTTTACATTGCCCAACTAGCATTTCAGTTAACATACCAAATAGCAGATGATCAGCACTATTTTTATCTGTCTGTCTGCTCCATAGATTGCTAAAAATTTCTGTCAAGGGTACAGTGTAAATTTTATAACTTTCTTCTTCTGTCAGACATCGAGGACTACACTGGCACACAGTGAATAAATAAATATGTCGCTATCATAAAAATTCTCACAAAGAGAAGAGAAGCCCTACGCCAGGGTGTAGAAGCATGGGGGGCTTGGGACTGGGCTTGCAGTCACCCCTATTCTATCAGAGTGTTTGCTATTTTCGGGTGAAATGTATGTTACTGTATTTGGAACAGTCTTGCATTAAAATTGCTTTTAAAATTGCTCAGCCCCTACGTAAACCATATGGGCCGGTTCCCATGCCAGCAGTGTCCCAAATCTAGAATGACAATCAGGGGTTTTATGAAAAGCTGAGCGCGCAGGTAGTTTCACAGTCTCCGTCAGTCCTGGTCATAGGCTATTTATGCTAAAAACAAAACACTGCCTGTCCTCCCTGAAGTTTACGTTATACTGGTTGTAGATGGGAAATTCGTTTGCGTAAAAATGTGTTTCCCATACATTGCAACAACCACAAGATACACATGGTGGGAGAAATGTTGTGAAATAAATCTTACCAGAGGATGTACTCCAGGAAACTTCGCAAATGAAGTTCAAAGGATTTGTACAGTTTAACGTTAACCAGGGCCAAAGGGATGGCTTATCGTAGAAAAAACAGTAATTTAATTCTTCCTTGTAAAAGCCAAAGTTTTCGTAAGAAAGGTACGTCCCGTCGATCCATTGGAATTGCGTGTTCTTTAATCCAATCCAGAAATCGAGCGCTGACGTCATTGACGATGAATTGACGAGATGTGTAACGAATATGGTTTCATTTTCGTCCTGCAAACTCACGAGTCTTGTGTTATTCCCGAATGCCTGGCAGTCTTTTTCAGCGTCAGCCAGTGTGACACTATTAACATGTACGATGTAGCAAGAATTCTTGAACAAAGTACCTTCCTGACAGGCAGGCTGATGACCACCTGGGTAAAGAAAACATTAGGAAAGGTATAGTAAGTTACAACAGAAATTAGAGTTGACTACTTATATTTTTGAAGCTCATTTTTCTCTGTGCGTTATTGGTTTAGATTATCTTAAGAAATATTTCCAGAGAAGGGACGACTAGCTATATCTAGGCTTTTGTTGATATTTAAGGCATACACATTCTAAGTCCTAATTGCCGTTGGTTTTCATTTCCCTTTCAAAGACGCATAAAATCTCACCTGTTGTCATCTTTCGTGATGTAGTCAGCACTATATTTTCAGTAGTAGATGGGGAATCGGATGTTGTTGCAGCCGTCGTCAGTTGGTTCTTGTTTGAGGTAGACATCTCTCTGCTAGTAGATTCTGCAACAGTAGACAAAATTTTATCAGTGGATACGAAAGCATTTGTTGTGACTGTCTTGAGTGTCGATTGCTTTAGCGTCGACTCCAAAACTGTTGTCTTGGAATCAGTCGATCTCCTTTGTGTCGTCGTCGACAAAACTGTGCTCATTGCTGTGGAGCCCTCTGTCATATCTTTTAAGTCCACAGTGGTTGTATCCGACTCGGTGGTTTCTGAATCGAAAGTTGAGATGTCAAGCGTAGTCTCAGAGGATGTTGTTGACTCTCTTTCTGTTGACGTGTAGTCATTAGTGGTCGATGTGTGCGTCGTTGATTCGAATGAAGTAGACGTCTCCGGGTTGCTGGTAGACTGTGACACTTCCATCTGGTTTTGCGAACTGTCCATCATTGCCTCTTTTGTTTCATGTGTCGTGGAATATTTGTCATCGGTTGACGTTATAATGTTCGTTGTTGTATGAATCGTACTTAGTTCTTCAGTCGAAACTTTTAACTCTAATGTAGATTTTTGTGGTGATTCAGATGGACCAGTGGTCGTAGGAACAAAAAAGCCTCTTATCATTGCATGTGTCGATGTAATTTTTGTTGTAGCCTTCGTTGTCGTGAGTTTTGTAAGCCCTGTTTGAAGAATCAGTGAGTTGATCTGGTCTTAGCATTTTACCTAGAATGCACTTTTATTACATGATAGTAAGCACACTGCGAGACGATTATTTTATTAATAACCATAAAAAGGTGCAGTTAGGGAGACTAGAATCGGACCTTTAGCCAATAAACGGAAGTATTAACTTAAAGAATCACCTGGTATCTCTGTTTCACAATTTGGGAAAGGGGGTCCTCCCTACCCACCATCGCCCTTCTCGTACATAGGATAGTTGCCCTACTCAGCAGCTGTTACTGTGCAGCAAACATACCCAAAGAAATTCGACGTAAACTTAACAGAGTGAACACCACTAACCACTTAAAATATATAATTTCTACAATCATAAAATGATTAAATTAAAGTCAAGGGTTCTAAAGGACACAGATCAGGGGTGAAGAAGGTGGTTGTGTAAATGGGACTGGAAGTTCATGTTTTCAGAAATCCTTGAAGAAGATCCTAAAAACGTGATTCTTTCTAAATGTTATTGTTATCACCTTTTTTTGGTCATGGGTTTTATTTCTATATCAAATGACGATGGGCAAGATGTGGTAATCACTTGTGTTGTTACATATATGTTACTAATTTTGACGAACGTTCATTTTAAAGTTATTGTAGCTGAAGGACTACTGCTTTTTAAAAGCATCAATGCCGTAACAAAAGGGTGATTCACGTTTTTGGGAAAAGCAATCGAAATAAGTGACGCGATGGAGGATTCACCACTGAAGTCTACGATATCGGGGTCCAAAGGAACAATCACAACAATATTTTTCATTTGCGGGGCGATTGTTTCAGTGAAAATAAAAATAACCTTCTAGATAAAAAATTTAAGTCCACCCCTGCAGCTGGGAGGAAGGAGAACAGATGGTAAGTATCCCAAGCCTACACGAAACGAAGAGACTGTATCTCTGTCAGCTTTCTTCAGGCCTTTAGTACTATACAGAGCTTATATCAACCACTCACAATTAAACATTGATACTTACAAGGAATTTATAGAGTCTTAATTATAAAAACATATATTACTTACTAACTTTCTCCACTACTCAACTGCTTAAAACGGTCGATTGTTTAACCCCTCAAAGAACTACTTAAAACGCTGCTTTTCGTCTGTTTTGTAATTATGATGTCAACACAATTAATTTAGAAAATGGGTAGTTTCTTACGGCAAAGTTTTGTGCATTTTGATGATGTAAAAGCTTCATTTATAAAGTGAGGGTACTGATTAAAGTTATGATATGTGCAGAATTTTTAAGAATAATGATGAAAAACAAAGAATGGTAATCTGAAAATAAGTTGAATGGGATTACAATTTTTTTCTTCATATTTCTCCAACAGTGTTAAAATTAGGCGAAAATTTTTTAAAAAGGACAACTTTGCACAGAGATATCCTGTAAACATGGAACTTGAACTAATGGCTCTAGTTTTCAATTTTTACAAGATATACGCTTATCATTATAGATTTTAGAGACCTTTCCGACGATGAACATACAGTTTTGCAGTGTGAGTATTAATGCATGCCCTCAAGTTTAGATGATCTAAATCAAAAATTTAATTCAAAATCCTACTAGACGTTTCGTCTATGAAAAAGTAAAATAATTCCTAAAATCTGCCTTTATTCGTTTCTTTTCTACAAAGGTGTAGTATCGGTATATGATTGTAAAACGGCCTTTTACTCCTGAAATGACAGGGTCTCATGCAATATTAACACATTTCAGAATATCGATCGATTTACCTTACCACTAGAGAGTCATTTTCGTAAACATGTTTTATAAGAAAACTATATGTGCACGGATTTATGTGAAGTATTACAGTATATTATTGACATATACCTACATATTAATATGTACAGAGACACGAGTGTCATTATAAGTGACCGTTCATCCTCGGAAAGAGATGAGGGTACCTAATAATGATTTTGAGAAGTGTTACAACTGTACAGTAGAAATGATCGTGTCAATATGGTTTCATCGGTCAATAACAGACAATGATAACATGTAAACTGAGGCATAAAAATTATACTTTAAAATGCTTAACTGTTCCGTTTACTTTAGCATTGATTCCTCAAGTAAAAATTTTTGGAATCTCATATTTCAAAATATGTCAACAAATTTCATCAAATGTAGAGAAAAAGGTCATTCGGAATCCCTCCTTTGATTACATACTGGTCAATATTTCCTAACATGTATCTGAAAGTACAAAGGAATTGAATAAGGAATAAGTAATCAAGAAGCTGGATCAATAAATTTAAGCTTTATTCGCAAAGACTGGCGTGCCAGCTGGCATCCTCTAACTAGTCTGACCTGCTTACCGAAGAAGGAGCTTATTATATATGTATTAGTTGTAAAATCTATAAATAGGGGTAAAAATTAAACTAGGAAGCTATGGTTTCTTCCAAACTTGAGGTTTTGAGGTCTTCATAAAACTGGTGTATAGCTAAGAAATTGTCACCGCAGAGAAGAATAATGCCTTTAAGTAGAGAGTTGCTATTTAGAAGGAGATACACCTGAAACTAAGTTATGGTAATCTGATTGGATCCACCTCATCGTTTGCATAGTTTGAATTCACGAGTGATTATTAGAGCTTAGGGTACCCACCAGAGATGTAGTCAAGTCGACAAGTCAAGCCAACTGCTGCTATTTTAGCGACTCGAGTCAAGTCATCGACTCGAGTGTCTGTGTTATTTCAATAGTGGAAAATTCCCCAGAAATTTTCAAGTCACTTAGAGTCAGAGGTTTGTTACTCGAGTCGCGACTTGATTACATGTCTGGTACCCACTTCTTTTGTCTGATCCTTTTCAATTGGTAACATGATACCCAAGTAAACCTTATATACACCTATACCGTATGAATAAGATTATGAGAAACAACGATTTGATCAAAAGGTTTTTACCGACAGTCAATTAAGAAACACAGTAATGATTCAAAACGACTGCTAATTCCCAAGGAGTCTAGAAAGACTAACTTAAAAGGTTTTTTGGCACAATGCGTAAATGACTTAAGAGAGGTGTTTTAAGATTATGTTAATTTCCGCAAACTTTCGCAATTTCCGAATGGTAAGTACATAATCAACATGTTACGTAAAATTTAACTAGCCTATTGTGATAAGCGTTATATCGCGTTGGGAGCTGGAAATTAATTTTCAAGGACAGCGACTGGTAATGCTATAACACATAGACCAAATCTGTTGACATTTCTTTTCAACGTAGCAGACAACAGGAACCTTTTGTTAATTGCTAACAATAGCTTTAAGCCCAAGAGCTGCCGTTTTATCTCCTTTTTAATATCAACTCCCTGCTTTAAGTTTAAATGGTCAGATCGATGTTTGTGTATGGTCAACATTATCAGGGTAGGGAAAGATCATCATTTCCATGGTAACGATTGCATTTATTAGAGCAAAATAATAAAATCTTCAAACAACGACGCATATAATCATTTTTGGAAATATAATTAATAAAATAGTTACAAGACAATTGTTATTTCACTGCATGAGACAAAATTATACAAAGCACATTGGTTATACTTTACCATCTACTCACACAGCAACTCTTTTCAAAGGCCGGCAAGCCTCTGTCTGGCAAGCCTATCCTTTTTCTGGGGTTTTCATATTACCATTGAATTGTTTGCCGACAATTTAGAGTACACCAGCGTTAAGTCTTATACATGCCAAAGTATCCTATCATAGATCCTGGCTTTTCTTATATTTTAAAGTTATCTTCAAGAACATAAGCATGAATGAAGTGCTTGAAATCCCTCCTCCCCTCCTTCCCAGTTTTGGAAACCAAAGTAATTGTGTCATGATGTCCTCTTTGAAAATGACTCTTCTGACAGAGTTACCAAACTGTTTTCATACAATGTACCTTATAACTCACTGTCAGACTGTAATTCCTAAAAGAAATTTTTTCTGTATTTGTACCTGCAATTTCTTATTGTCACAAAGCAGTGGCTAATATAGCGTACGCAACTATTCTTGACGGAACAACTTTAATAACGTGTTTCGAATAGTTGCTCCGTCTGCAGTGGAATCATGCGGGTGTCCTTAGAACTCTACGATCTGAAATATTTAAAAACTGCTTAAAAGACATTAAGTAATTCCTTCTTGGGCTCTCGAGGTTATGTTGATGTATATCATAGAATTAAAAGTGTCATCTTTGTTTTGTTTAAGTAATTTTTGACACTTCGATGATTCGTTTAATGCGCACTTACTGAGTTACTCGGATCCGTCCACAGAAGAGGATAACAATTACTAAATAACAAGACATGCGTCATATTGGCCCCATGCATAGAGTCTATTTTAGATTCCAGTATCTTCATGTACCACTCTCACCCTCGGTTCATGTCAAAGATAATTCTTTACGCCCAGATCACGAAACGTAATCCATCATCAAACCCCTCAAAGAGTGTACTTTTAAAATGCAAAAGTACTTATTTTTCGGCTAAAGTCATCTTTCTGTCCTGTATTTTGGAAAAAAAATGTGCACATGAGTCTTTGATCCCTCCTGCAATATATGTTTCGTGCTAATGTTAAAATGATGAATAGTATCTTTAGTTTACTGCTTACCTTCGGTCACATCATCCGTTGACTGTAGCTTATTTTCTTCAGTCCCTTGAGGAGCGAAGTTGCCCGTTTCAGTGACATGGCACCCAGAACTAGGACTCAGTGTCAAAATGGCGTTTGCCAGATTCAACTTCGTTGTCTCGTGACATAACTTTATATCTTTATCTGGAGGCAGCGATGCCGACACTCCGCCTGGTAACATGTTGTTACATGGGCAAGATCCACTGACACCGGTGACTTCCCATCGAAGCTTGTGCTTCAAATCGTTTACCATGAAGCAATTCGTTGCTTGAATAGCTGTAGGAGTACACATATAATAAGAAATGAACTACAATAATGAGAAAATCAGAATCTACTGAACCGGTAGAAATTTAATCTCGCGTTAGACTGTACTATTTCTTTTTGAACCGTATTATAGTTTATGATAATTGTGAAAATACCACGAATGATTATCCCTCGATTGGCAGTTTGCACCATGAGCTTTGAGGCTGGCTCTTTGGCCGGCGGCCGCATCCCAACTAAAATATCAGTTTCAAGACAAACAATGTCATTTACATGACTGGCACTCCATTTTAAGGGCAAATTTGTGCCATTGATTGTTTGACTAATTAAAAGGCTAAACTTCGGTACAAACACCTTCCACTCTTATAAAATGTTTCACACAGATCTACGATTTGCATATTGACAGAACATGAACTGTTTCAATAGTGATATTCAAATCCACAAATATTAGGAGTCTTTTTTAACAATTTCATTTACTCGATTCAATGGGATCAAGTTCATCTAGTTCATAAAATTTATATGACTCACTGTATAAAATAATTATTCTAATAGGCCTAGTTTATTCTTCGACAATTCGACCCACTAGAAAGGTCGTCAATCCGGGTCTATTTGGGTGATTTCACTGACTCCAATCGAGTCACTGGCTTGAGCCTCTTTACATGCTATACAAAGGAAGAAAATATCCCCGTTTTTAAAGACAGACAGTCATCACCCAAAATACATTTTTAATGTGGAGGTATCAAAATTCTCAGTTGGCGACTGCTCTTTGATTGTCATCAATTAAGTTTGAAAATTCAAATCATGCAGAGTAACTCACATTCCACACCATACAGAGAGTTTTGGGATCACACATTATAGTCTTGTATGCTCACCAGGGCATGGCCTGAAGCAATAAAATCGGTTTGTTTCTGCACAAGGAGGAACTTTATACAGTTATAGGAAGAGCCACAGGTTGCTCAGTTGGGAGAATCGGAAATGTCTGGGATGACGAAAATTGCCCTTTAAATTTACGTACACTCTAAAAAATGCCTATTCAAAGGAGCACTGAATAAGCAATCTCTTCAAATTTTGATTAGATTTGGATAAAAAATGAAACAATTCTAATCATTTCTGAAACAAAATCTATTCAAATATTTGAATAGTTTCCCTTTTCATTGCTCCTCTGATAAGATGCAATTTGAATAGGCATTTTGTAGAGTGTAGCAGGTGTCGACGCTGACTCATAAAATGAATTCATGACCTAAAATGTTGAGTTTGTAAAGTAAAATGAAACAAGACTATGAAAATCTACGTAAAAGTATCTTACCAGAAACTTGAGCTGCGAGGAACCAGATGAAAGTCCAGGCCATTATGTGTTACAGTGGTCGCACACTTCGTCGCACAGCTAATTGGAACCTTCGACTTTCTGCCCCTCTCTCTCTCCCTCTCTCTCTCTTTCCTGTATGAGCACTTCCAAACAACACAATAATGCAAGTCTGCCAAAGAAATTATCTAGTTTTTTTAGCTAATAAAAGTATGATTCCAACTTTATTAGGAAAATCTAAAGTGATATGTACATAATCAGTTCCGAGGTATTTTATTAGACGTACGTATTACTTGCACTTTCTTAAGTAAACAAGATTTTTCTGTTTCATAATTGTATGCTTTTAAATATACAATAGTCAACCAGGGGTGTAAAAAGTTGTTTTATGTATATGAAAGAGAGTAATATTTTACCTGATTGTTTCTTTCACACCACGGAGATAAAGGCTTTTCCAACCTCTACTAATGGTCTTTTGTCTTCAGTGAATCTGTTGAATCACTTTACCTTTTCAACCAATATCAGATTTGTCCTCAACTACAAATTGTCTTTTTCACATCACTGTTATGAAGAACCGACAACCTTCTTAAAGGTATAATCATCAATGAAATCGATAACACTTTTGAAAGATGGACTAAAACACGATTTCTAGCAATGTAATAACGTAACTCCATGGCAACAGCAAAACGATCACGAAGAAAATAAGTTTATCGATTTAAACACTTGTATACGCACTACTTTCATATTATTATAAGTTTATTCCTCAAATATCACCTTACCTTCGGTTACAAATTGTATTGTGTTTTGGACACAAAACTTTGTAATCGATGCATTTTAGTGGAAAAGTGTCATGCCCCACACCAGTTTCCGAGGTCGAGGTAGCCTTTTATGGTGGCTTAATTAATGCAGGCAGCTCTGATTGGAGTACTGAACTAGTTATATAGGTGACATTTCCAAGTCTGTGTCAGATTCTAGTCAAATAAATGTGTTTTTCGGTCATATTTTATATAAGATCAAAAGGAGTGATAAGGGATCCATGGTTTATCTGCCAGGGACGGGTTCAGAGTCTCCGGCTGGGGGAGGGGGTAAATGAAAGACCAGCCCACTCTACAATAATGAAAAGCGTAGGGAGGAAAAGAGGAATGGGAAAACATCTTGTTTCATTGGTTAAATATTAAGATACTAATTAAAGCACAACTACAATCTTTTTAGGATGCTGTTCCTTGGTGATGCTTGTAATGCATTTCCTTCAACTTGAATGGAAGTATTGCTATAAAGCCCCATAAGTTTTTTTACAATCATTCCTCTACCCCTCCGCACTGAAAGTCCTTTGCATGAATATTCATAAAATTGGCTGTACTTTTCATGTTTTAAAATCCAGATTAATATTTTCTATCAAGTTTTTTTTTTTTTAGAAAATAGTTTTAGCGCGTTAGCAGTGGTTCCCATAGACCTCTATCAGGGCTCGATGGCCCACAATGGTTTGTATTGCTAGGTATGATGCCGTCGGCGGCGTTGGGTCATCATAACGAGACCTTCCCCCGTGATGACGAACTTGTGTGCTATTCGTGAGCTATGTCCACTTTTTGAAACAGAAACACATTAACTAAGTCTATTCACTTGAAAACTATATATAAAAATGAAATGTGACGTATAAATGTATTAAAATACAGAATATAGAATACATTTTAAAGGTTGACGAGTAAGGATTCTTAAAATAATGAGTAGGTGGCTCACTAGAAACCTATTTTTACAAAATCTACCTGAAATCGTGCACCTTTACGCATTTATATTTGCTAGTTCTTGAGAACCAGGCTTGGACTCGAGGCATTATGTAAAAAGATTGAGCAGTTGAGGATATGTTGATAATTATTCCTTTGAAAGCGGATTCATTCCCTTTCTAGCTAAACCTTTAAATTCAGTAAATGAGTCACTGTTTAAATGTCTTCTCTAGTTGTTTAGTCAAAGAACCAAAAAGTGAGGTACTGTGCCAATATAGTATGGGCGTTGAAAAAAATGTTAGTCACATTTACACATTTAGGGCATGGTTAAATAGGAGCAAATAGATCATGAAATTATACCAGGGAGCTGTCACTAGAGGCAGCTCCCTGATAATAAGTTGTAATGCCGTGATGTGTAGTGCGGGATGCATTTTTGTAATTATTACATTCGGTTTCTAATTAGTCCTCAGTCTTCACTCTGTCGAGAATTGTGACCTTGTTGCCAAACACAACGCTAAAAGAGACAAAAAAATGTTGCTCTCTGTAAAGAGGTGGCTATAACACCACCTCCCTACCCTCTGCGACACATAAGCTGCCCGCACTTACAGACCTGAACAAAAATTAGGGAGGTGATTTGACGACCCTTTAAAGAGAGAGCCCGTGTCAGGTGTGTTAGGGCCCAGAATTTACTCAAGAGTTGTTGAGCATATTATTAAAGTGTACCTAAAGACACAAATATCAAAAATGTATGTCACAAAGAAGGACATCACTGATTATTGCGCAATTGACTATTTCAAATTAAGTGAATATCTTTCAACATTTTATATCTCTGTGGAATAAGCTATGAAGATGGGAGTTGCATGAATATGATTTATTTTCCAATATCTTGAATATATATTCTTGTAAATCTAGACTTTAGGTACACTTTAAGGTGATTTTCTTTTCTTAACTTTTGATTTTTCCTGGGGGGAGGATCCCCTTCCCAATGGTGGACGCCAGTGTGTGTGGATTGTGTAGATGTTATTAGATGGCATACAGTCATTCTTGCCGTCAGTTAAACTAGTATACAGGATACCCTGTATTTCGCCAAACTGAGTATATTCTCTATTTTCCATCCCATTTGAAGTATCAAATTTCCTCAGTCCAGACAACTTAAGTTCACCAATTGAGTAACTTTAAGACCCTCTTCTATAAAAAGTCAAAAGCCAAAGAAATCTGTCCTCGGCATCCCCAGAGAAAGCTGTGTTAAATTGTATTGACCAAGGTTCCATTCTGCCGAGTACACGTCCACGTGTAATTTTTAATGCTACCACCGTCTTTAATATGAGTTGTCTCCTATGAAATATAAAGTATAATCAATCAAATTTCATTGACCTGCACAACTCATCACCAACCAATGAAAGCTGCTTACATTGAAAGTTAGAAATATTGTTTCAATTTATGTCAATCACGTGCATTCACTAATTGTGGAGTTAGAAACCCCAAGTTCCTAAATATACAAGATCATCTTCAGGCAGTCAGGCCTACAACTTGTTATTTTCAGGTTTAACAGTTTAAGTGTTTAATTTTTTTGTTATTTCATCAAAAAGATATTCCCTCTGACTTTCGAATTTGCTCGATATTTTTCAAGTTCTATGTTTATTGTAAAGCGTTTTGAGGTCTTGGCGTATTGTGATGAATAACTTGATTGCTATTTATATCTAGTGTCATATTTTTATGATACATGAATGCCTTTAATAGTTTATTCTTGTTCTTTCGTCATTTTTGATCACTGACATTTTATCAACCTTACAACGGGTAAGAAAAAGAAAATGCATGTCAAGGGTTTATCATGTTGCACTTCTTTTTTATTCTCAGGTTATAGAATTATTTTAATCTAATAACAATGAACGTTTACAAAAACTTTTTAAGACACATTTGATAAACACTTTTCATGCAGAAGATAAGTAAAGGAACAACATTATCCAGCAATACCTGAATACCCTGGACCAATACCCTAGACCGACGATGCAGGTTTACCTTTAACACAAAGGCTAGAAATTATGAATAGTGAAGTGTGACTGCGAAGTGTGACGTCACGTAGTGCTACTAGCATAACGATCAAGGAATGAAAAAATTAACAAAGATTCATTCCAAAATAGACACTTTCATGTAAAAATTTCGGCTCTTCCAACAAATTCTTTGAATTTCGTATAGAAACTGGCACTTCAGTGATCAATATTCCTTTACAGGCCCGTACCCATGTGGGAGAATGGGGGTGGGGGCGTGTAAGTTCCGTAGGAAATGGGGGTGAGATGACTTTTACGTTTATTACAAAAGTCCTCAGACTTTACCCTTTTGTTCTATTTTGCTTCGACAACTCTTCAAATTAACTGCCCTTTATGTAAAGGTTTACAACTAATATTGTTCTTTGGTTCAGGCATAATTATGGAGAAACACAGAATTGCAAAGATTCTAGGAAGACTTTTGCCGCTTCACTCTACTTTTAGGAAGATTCTAAATACTCGTCAGACTCATAAACGTGGCAAGCATCATTTTGTCATGCAGTTGGGAGCATTGGCGCCACCACCGCGTTATGGGAACACGTGCCCCCAATCGGTTTCAGATATCTTCCAAAAATTTTAAAAATTACGCTTAAGTGTTAAATCTATCGATTTCTGTAGTGTGTAGAGCGAGATGTCTTTTCGAAAGAATGAGGAATGTAATACAGTCATTTTCTATCACAAATCATCCACAAACTACCAAATTTAACACATCCATTAAAAACTATCAAAAATGTGGGGCGCTTCGACTCATTTCAGCTTTAGTGCTATGTTTATCATTAGTACCCTCTCAGACGTATTTGCATTTATCAGAGAAAGTTTAAAGGAAAAAGAAATATTGCTTTCTAAGTAGATACATATGATAAAGCAACAAATTATAAACAAGCAGCAGCAAACAGCTTTATTGTAGCTTGTTCTGTTCTAGAGATAT
>WURT03661316.1:0-18135 GCA_009936505.3 Holothuria glaberrima
AGGTTAGGGTTAAGGAAGAAAACACAAAGGAGATAACAATGAGGTCCTCAGATTGTATGTAAAATCGACTTGTGTGCATGTGTGTACGCATGGGTGAGTGTGTGTAATTTTTATGCTCAGAATGGTGATTCCTGTATTTCTTTATGGTGCTATAATTAAGAACTCATGCAAATATCATTTATATGTAGTTCAATATGTCACACCTTCACAGAGGGCAGTTGAATCCTTTAAATTACAATTCCGAAGTGCATTGTGCATGGACTTAAAAATCATTCCTACAATATTTCATTTCCCTGTTATAAAATTTTCTCATGCTTAAAATATCAGCTTCAAAACACTGAATTGTCCTTTGTGAACATTAAATTTTTGTCTGTTTGCTGCACATTTTTACCATATCTGCAAAAGAATTATTCAGGTTGTGGTGCTTTCAACAGTACATGTTAATATTCCATTATATCTTTCTGTGATTATCTTCCATTGTTATCTTGTTTGTGAAGTGCATATATCAGAAGAGGGGCAGTCATGTACAATTTTTGTTTTTTTGCTTGGTTTAGCAAGAAAATCCCTCTAACCCAAGGTTCACTAGGTGGAAGATTCACTAGATCAAATATCTTAAATAAAAATCTTTTTAGGGTTTAAGCTAGTTTTAGTTCACTTGTAATTAGGGTTAAAGATTAGGGTCAGGATGAGGGTTGGAGTTAAGATCTTTGGTCTTGTGAACCTTTGATGTAGTGAATCTTCAGTTTTGACTCAGCTGGTTTAGACATCATAGCTGTAAAACATATAAAATATATGTGTGTCTGGTGGGGACTTGTAAAAACTGTATGTCAATTTGATTTTCTCTTTCTTTTTGTATTTTTGTTTTCTTTCTTTCTCTTGCTCAGCATTTCCCTTTGATATATGTATAAAATATCTAAATACTCTGTTGTTCTGTTGCTATTGTGAAGGGAAGTGACATTTCTGTAAGTGACAAATCCAAGAGGTGTGTTTATTTTATATTACTCTGTTAGAAACCAGTTAGGGTTTAATTCTAGCCATTCTGGGAATGAGAAGAAACTTTCAAAAGTGGTTTTTCCTTTTCCAGTCAGGGAAAAGCCAGGAAAATTAAGAAAAATGACCCAAATTAGGAAAAGTTAGCAAATTTGATTGTTGCCAAGCAGAAAGTGGTCTGTCTGTAGTATCTTGTCTCATGAGCAAACAGTGTATCCACTGGGTGATTGGTTTTCCTGTTGGACTTGTAGATTTGTCAAAATGGAAAAAAAAGGGGAAAATGAATATCCTGAAAGAAAAAATGAAAGACAGTTAAAGCATCAGTAAAAGATTCAGTTGCCCTGGAAATCAAAAGACTTTCTAGGTTACTTTTTGACCACCTTTTTCCCCACCACAAACATCCTGTCTTTTTAAACTCCCTCTTTAATCTCAAAGAAAAAATAAATAAGTAAAAAATCAAAAAGACAACTTTTGGAACAAAAAAGGGTGAACATCATATGGATGTCTAGTGATTTGTTTTACATCCAGTTGTATTTATAGACAGAAAAGTGAGATAGTTAAGTTTTGGTAGTCTTCATAATACTTATAAACAATCGTCATTTTGATGTTGTGTGTTAGGCTAAGGGTGTATGAAGGGAATTTGCACAGGGTAAACACCATATTTTCAAGATTTTCAGAGCCAAGTATCAAGAATCATGTAATCTTTAAATGACTTATGTGCAACAACAACCTATGAACATGGTGGAAGGGAAAGGTCTTGTAGTTGCTGTCATAGCTTGTGTGGGGAGGTGTCTACAGTGGTGTTTAGAAGACTTTGCTGAGTTATCAAGTGGTTTCTGAATATTTTTCAAAGGTTGTTACAAAATGCAGAGTGAAAATGAATTAGGGTAGGTGGAATAATGGTATGACTACGTGATGTAGATATACAACATGGTAAGAGCTGTGAATCAGATTCTCACCTCATCCTATGTACATTTCAGGTGCGTAGCCAACGGGGTGGGGGGACCTGGGCCCCCAGATGTTTGTTAAGCCCCCCCTAAAAAAATTGTTTGTGTCCTAGTGAAATGTGTAAAAAGGAAAAATAAATCAATGCTGTGACCTTCATTTGATGCCTAGCCCCCCCCCTAAAAAGTTCATCCTAGCAGTGCCCCTGGTATATTTCAGTGGAGAATGAATGAGACTGAAAAGTCTGCATCACTGTAACAACATGACTGTGAAAAGATCATGATAAGTAAACACAGTCCCATTATTCATAAAGGTTGGGTTTGTAAAGCGATAATTAAGTGACAACCCCTATGGGCATTTGCTGAATTTTCAAGTGTTTTTTATGTGTCAGTTTGTCAAGCTTTGCCATCATTTTCTCTTTCAGAGTGTCCCAGGAAAACAACCTCCCAAAAGGCAACCAGCGAGTGAAGACCCCAGCTTCCAAACCTGTCCCCATCCCAGCAGTGATGCAGGCAGTTGCGAAGCTGGAGAGCCGCTCCCCTGAGGATGCCCTCACGAGTGGTAGCCCGAGGCGACACTTGATGGAGAGAGAGCACCTCACTTTACATCCCAAACATGGGAGGAGCCTTGTTCGAGAAGGATTACAGTCTGTTGAGGTTTGTCCACCCTAAAGTGCATTCAAGTGCATTTCAACATAGAACTCTTTTATGAATATTTAAATTTCAGTTGCTCATGTCAAAAAGGCATTTTGAAAGGAACAGGTATTTTAATAGACAGTCTTTGTTGGTTGATGAAGAGACAGCGTAAATTTATCAGATTTTAACATGTTGGTCTCAATACATTTTTATAACAGTAGTGGCAACTGCATTGTCTCGTACATATGATTTACTCCTTTTCTTGGAAATGTGTTTTTGGATTTGCACTGAAAAGTGGTCCCTTTCAATGAAAAATTTAATTTAAAGGATGTGATTGTGTTTTTGAAAAGGGATTTTTTAGACTTAAGGAGAGAATTGCCTGTGGCCTCTACATTTTCCAGCACTGTTTAGTATACAGAATACCATAGGCTTTTATCTATAATAAGACCTGCTATAAACTTACCATTGGTTACAATGTTCAGAGCTTAAAGTAGCAATACAACTGTAAACTGCCTTCTTTGAAAGAGAGGTTAAAATTTTTTATAGATTAGCTAGTCTGGGTTGTAGCAGGATTCCTGATGGTATGGAGAGTAGGGCCACAGATTTTCCGTGAAAAAAAGAGTCAGTTTCCGTTTCAGCAATTCCAGTTTCCGTGAAAATCCGTGCAAGCCATTTGTCAAATCCATGACTTTCCGTTTTGCATTGAGTTATGTGTTAGGACAGTGAAGCCTAACCATGTTATAAAATCCAACCACCAGCTTAAGGTCTGCACATATATTTAGTGAGAATAAAAATGAAAACAACTTTGCTTACGATTGTTTGAGTGACAGTCCCTTGTTCATTTATACAGTGAAAGATCCGTGCAAAATATTGAATAATATGCAGGTTGTAATCCAATAATTATTCCACAATTGAAAGTGAAGTCAGTCAAGTCACAACATTATGATCGCTCGATCATTAACAACAGAACAGAACGTGAAACTATATGTCAATGTCATGACGCACTCAGTATAGTACAGTACAGAAATGAGCATCTGTTACGTGCGGGCAACGGGATTGCGGGAAAACTTTGCCTAGGCCTAGCCAAGTAGTACTGTTAATGCACAACTCATACTTAGTCCCGCATCTTTTGTTAGTAAACATCGGAGGTGGTAAATTTTCAACAGTTTTTTATCAGACTGAAGGCGGCCAGAGCCTTCCAGTGTTGTGACACACAACTTTTTAAACCTTTTTTATTATTTTGCTACCTCGATTGCAAACTTCAATAGCATTTTGAGTGATTTTCGAACTTTCCGTGATTTTCCGTAAAAATATTAAAATTCTGTGATTCCGTGGCAATTTCTGTGATTGTAGAAAATTGGTGGCCCTAGGAGAGGCCTATCTATCTGTTGAACAGGACTTACAGGACTGCAAAATGATGTAGATTTGTGACAGTGATCAGATGGTCATAGCATCAAAAATTATTTAAAATACTAGATAAGAAATAAGTTTGATAATTTCCTTACCTTTTAACAGGAAACAGAGTTTCAACATGTAGCAGAGGAAGAACCCGAGTTGTTTGATGATGCGTTTGAGTTTGAGGGGCCTGTAGAATCATCTTCTCAAGACAATGGAAGAGGCTGGAACCGACGTCAGTCTCCTCGTACGTCCAACCCAACAAGACTTTCAACTTCTATATTGAATCAAATTACAGAAGAAGAAGGTAATTCAATGCAAATATTCTGTAAGATTTGAAAATGTTCTTGGAAGTTTTAGAGAAACATCTCTGTCACAAAGTTAATTGACATATGTAAAGAAGAGGATATCCGTTTGTGTTAGGTATAAAATTTTTCATACAAAATTCCAAAGCAATTTAGCTATTAAGATATGCAGTTAACAATAGATGTTGCCTGGGGCTTGAAAGTTAATTTTAAAGTTTGTGTGCATAAAAATCCTGAGTTGTGAAATTCAAAGATCTTTGAGACAGTTTGCTTTAAATTCTTTAGGTCCATACAAAAGTTGAACCTACAGTCATAGGACTTTTTTGGCCCTTGAGTGATGCTTGCATCCAGGAAATATGCAAGTGCTAGTAAGCAAAAAATGGTTGTTTTTTTGCAGGAAGTATGTAGTCTGTATTGCTTGTCATGAACTTACATCAATTAAAATCAGTGAAAGATATCTGTCTGCAGGAGGGTAGTTTGAATTCTCCTGGGTTAAAAATAGTTAAAAGTTTACATTCACTTTAAAAAAAGAAAAATGTTATAAGTCTGATAGATACAGAGGTTGCAAGAGAGTACAGTGAATCTGTCAGTGCTCTACTATAGCAGCAAACACACCTGTCTCATACAATCATGATTTTGACAGCTTTGTAAACATTTTGAAGTCAAAAAGTGGAAGATGATGAAGGAATGGGAAAGAAATACATATTGAACAATGTCACAACCTGTCATAGTTGTTCAGATTAGGAAAACTTCTAGACAGACAGCAATGTGTGAGTTCCTTTCTGTTTTGTGTAATCAGAGATTTTGTGCTCACATTTCATCATCCTCCAGGAGATAACACAGTGTTTGGCAGACTAAAAGCAAATTGTTGTCACACTTGTATCAAGGGACATCTTACATAGGCCACACATACTGATTTAAATACAAGGTTGTTTTTTTTCTCCATTTATTTTTTGTAGGTGGGTGGGGGGGAAGACAGAGGCATGTGGGATATGAAGGAGCTGTTTTTGTAATAGGACTGTATGAGTTATTATAAAAGTTATTATTCAGTGTGGAGAATAGTCTGTATTTTCTTAGATTCTTGATCTTTTTTCTTTTTCTTTTTGTTTTTTTCAAAATTAGTGCACCTAATTATCAGGAACAAGGTGGCATTTTTCAAAGTTTGGGATTTCAATTTCCTGAAAACCACTAAGGGAGCATGTACCTGTATCTCTGTGACATGATAAATTCATAAGCAAGAGATGAAATGTTTTCTTGGTTTCAATTATAAGAGAAACCTATGCATTCATGATGGCTTGTGTGTGTAGGTGTGTGTGTATGTGTGTGTTTGTTACACTTTGCTTGTTAACACGATATCCCAAGAAGGAAAATCCTGACAGTTCTCAAACTTGATACATAGATGCCCCATATTGAGAGGAAGAACCCTATTGTTTTTGGCAGGGATCAAAGGTCATCTGGGGTCACCAGGGGTCAAAATGTAAAAACCTTGTTAACACAATATCTCAAGTTAGAAAGTTTGGATTGATTTCATACTTAATATGTAGATGTGTTATGGTGAGAGGAAGAACCCTATTGTTTTTGGTGGGGTCAAAGGTCATCTGGGGTCACCAGGGGGTCAAAGTTTAAAAACCTTGTTAACATGATATCTCAAGTTAGGAAGCTTGGATTGATTTCATACGTAGTACGTAGATACAGTATAGTGAGAGGAAGAACCCTATTGTTTTTGGCAGGGGTCAAAGGTCATCTGGAGTCACCAGGGGTCAAAATCTAAAAACCTTGTTAACACGATATCTCAAGATAGGAAGCTTGGATCGATTTCATACTCCATATGCAGATGCGTTATGGTGAGAGGAAGAACCCTATTGTTTGTGGTGGGGGTCAAAGTTCATTTGGGGTCACCAGTGGTCAAACTCTGAAAACCTTGTCAACACAATATCCCTAGTTAGGAAGCTTGGATTGATTTCATACATAGTATGTAGATGCGTCATGGTGAGAGGAAGAACCCTATTGTTTTTGGCAGGGTCAAAGGTCATCTGGGGTCACCATGGGTCAAACTCTGAAGGTAGGAAGCTTGGATAGATTTCATTCTTAGTGTTTTGATGTGATATGGTAAAAGAGAGAACTAATTGTTTTTGGTGGAGGTCAAAGGGAATCTGGGGTCACCAGGGGTGAAACTCTGAAAACCTTGTTAACACAATATCTTGAGGTTGGAAGCGTGGATTGATTTCATACTTAGTATGTAGGTGTTTTATGGTAAGGGAAAGAACCCTATTGTTTTTGGTGGAGGTTAAAGGTCATCTAGGGTCACTGGGGTCAAAAACTGAAAGCCATGATCTTTATCTGTGGTCACCAGAGGTCAAAAAGAAAAATTTCCCAAGAGTTCCTAAGATCTTTGCCTGGGGTCACCGGAGGTTAGAAAGTAAAATTTCCCAAGAAATCCCAAGATCTTTACCTGAGGTCACTGCAGGTCAAAAAGCAAAATTTCCCATGAATTCCTAAGACCTTCATCTCTGGTCACCAAAGGTCAAAATGCAAAATTTCCCAAGAATTCCCAAGATGAAATATGAAAGCAAAACTGTATTTTTCCAACTCCTTAAGATAGCATTTCACCAGTGACTGAAAGAAATGGGATAACATGGTATTATTTGGAATAAAACATGTATACCTCATTGAAACCTCAATGCATTTTGCATTCTGGTTGTACCAGAAATCAGGAAGATGAGACCTGACAAAAGATGTCCTGACCTTTGAATTTCTTTTAGAAGGAACAGCCTATGATTGCAAAGTTTGAAAGATTGTGAAAATTGTTTTCATATTGAAATTCTGGCAGCAAGGCAGTTTCTGTTACATTTGTCGAGTGATACACACTTAAGTAAGAGTAGCAAGGAGAGAAATTCAAAACAGAGTTGTTGACAAGTCATTTTTCGTCACGTCACAAGTCATTCATCGCTAAGTCAAGTCACAAGTCATTTATTTTTTTGGTCAAGTCAGGTCGAGTCACAAGTCACCTCATTTTCTTGCAAGTCAAGTCACAAGTCAAATTTCTTCAAGTCAAGTCAACTCGCAAGTCATTTCTTCCCGAATTGATCACAATTCATGTTATGTGAAATCGCATGAATTTATAATGATGCAGGATTACTTCCACTAGCACCACCCATGATGAATTACAGTCTTGACATTGAAGTACAGCAGACCAATCGCTGAGGCTTTTTGAGCCACAAAATTGTAGGATAGGCTAATAGAACACACAAATTTATTCAGGAAACCAAATACGGAGGAAGTTGGGGTTGAAAGCTTCATTGCTAAAGCTTTTCAGGCACTATACTGGCAGAAATTAACCGAATGAAACCAAAAGAAATAGTTATTGTAGAGTTTGAAATTTTGATATTTTTACACGAATGAATGAATTTAGCTGAATTTCAGTTTTCACTCCAGCCAGGCATGCCTATCACTAGTTTGGTAGTTGAAATTTTACGCGCCCTGTCCGGGTTACACACCCTGTCAAGTAGGCCTAAACCCCCACCCCCCTTCCGTCGGAGATAAGAATGAACTTGGCGAGAGTCAAGAATATTGTGTTCACAAAACACATGCTATTCCAACAAGAGGTTCAGTCGGTCCCAAATGACTGTCGCTACTTCATGGACATCGTTGAAAATGGCGAAAACCTTGGAATGCCGTGGTCTTAGTTTTCAGACCCCGTTGTTTGTATAATGAAGGAAAAAATTCAAATTTTTATTTTTTATGAATTATTTCAATCGTAAAATTATAGTTCTAATCAGGATAAAATTCCCCGGCAAAGCTCAAATGTCTCTTATAAACAAACAATAAGACAAGCTCCTCGCGCAGTTGGCTGCACAGGTTACTAGTCCTAGGCGCACAATCATGAGGACGCATAAACCGGACCTTATTGACCTAGGTCATACCGAGAAGAAAAATCAGTAATATAGGCCTACATGTCTGTGATGTTGTTCCATACTCAAGCAAATATTGCCTGGGAAGTGCCAATTCTGGTGATCTAGGAGGTATTTCCATCCATAAATTTTCTTAAGCCTTTCACGCTCATCATCGGGGCGCTCCACTTACATACTATTCTCAATTGCTTACCCACAAAGGTGTCCTTCATAGGTTCAGTAGGTTAGTGCCCAGGGCCGCCGCAGTCGTAAATCTGGCCCTGCATGCTAGTGCTACAGTTAGAACCGTGGAAACACTTTGCGGGGAGTGCCACTATTTTCCACGGATTTGAATATGGTATAATATGTGTTCTCGCACAGTTTATGTGCGCTATCGATATGCTACAATCATTTTTGTAAACTGTAAAGGATGCACATCTTCAATTTCAGGCACAAATAGCGGAAAGATTTTACATGAGAATATGAATAATAAATAAAGCTTAAAAATTATAATGATTACCAATGTCAACGGCTCAAGTCAAATATTATTCAAGTCACAAGTCATTTTTCTGCAAGTCAAGTCACGAGTCACTCAGTTTTGAAATTCCTCAAGTCAATTCAAGTCCAAGTCAAGTTCCCTTCAAGTCACAAGTCAAAAAATTGGGACTCGAGTCGCAAGTCATTGACTCCAGTCAACAACTCTGGAAATTTTACATGCAGTTTCCTTTCTTTAATCTCAGATGAAGGTGAAGAATCTGAAGATGAGAAGAAGGATAACAAGTATCCCCTCCATCGGACTATTCGTCACCGCAAGACTGTAGCCACCACTGAAAACATTCATCTTATAAAGACCTCCACCAAAATTACAAAGCAGCCGGGTGGGTACAGCTCATCAGATGCAAGCGACGATGACACAGACTCAAAGAGGAGATCTGACAGGTTTGACCAACCAAGC
The DNA here is from genome assembly GCA_009936505.3 of Holothuria glaberrima. Lineage (NCBI taxonomy): Eukaryota > Metazoa > Echinodermata > Holothuroidea > Aspidochirotida > Holothuriidae > Holothuria > Holothuria glaberrima. The sequence continues at coordinate 9,116 of WURT03661316.1, forward strand.
AAAGGGCAAAGAAGAGGGAGCAAGGATGGCCCTCCAGGATCAGGGGGTAACAGTGGTGCAAATAATGGGGGTAGTTCTCTGGGTGGTGGAGGCATGAACAATGACAGTGGTGGTGGTGGAGGCAGTATAGGGGGTAACAAAGAGAGTAGTGGCAATACAGGGGGATCTGGTGGTGGGGGCTATGAGAGGAAAAAGAGTAACGAACTGAGAGAAAGTTTGAAGATGAGTAATTTGAGTATGACCTCTTCCAGGTCTTCAAGTTCATACAGTATTAGCAAGTATGCAATTGATCCTAACAACACCACACCGTCAGATTCAGACGAACAGGGGGGTGACACAAAAACTTGGTCTGACGAGAAGAAGGCCAACACACAGGATGTAAACTCCACCCTCATAATTTTAGCCAAAGATCCGTCGGATGTCAACCTAGATTCACCGTCCAAGCGTAAACATTACAGCTCAAGTTGTAAAGAGAACAATGCAGACTTGAACAGTAACATACCTAGGCTGAGTCGGAAGGAGCAAAAAGAAATTAGAAAGAAAAGAAATCGCCTCAGTAATCATGAAGAGGACCATGATTTGGCATCTCCATCAAGGAATCGTCGCGTTGAGAGCAACTGTTGTAGACTGATATGACAGTGAAAGTAACTAACTAGTTTTTCCTGATGTTTCTGTAGAAGTGCTGAAAAACAATATGGCCATACTTTTTTTAAGGGATGGTATACATTTTCCAAGGATGAAATTGTCCTTCAGATAATAAGTAAATATCTTTACTTAGGGTAATTATAAAATTGAAAACTGAGTTTGAAAAGGTGTATGCAGAGCTTATTGTTGAAACTCTTAGGTGCATGTTTTATCTGATATGTGTACATAGCTACATGTATATATCGGTATAGTTTTGTCTTCTTTTTTATTTTTAGAGTGCATAGTGACATGAGATATGTGGAGTGCTGGCCACTCCCAGGGTTATTTTCATTAGTGGTGTGATCATTTGTTTTATGAATATGCAAGAGGTATCATAAATTAAACCAGTAATGAGTTTCATTTGCATAATGTTGTCTTAACAGTTGTGTTTGCTGTGCAGTATTGGAATTTTTTCATGGAAGTAATCTTGGTAATTACTCCCCATGTTTTATTCATTTGTTTTTCTCTTAGTAGAAATGATGTGAGATATTATTTTATTATCATTATTATAATTATTGTTATTACTATTATTTATTATAAACAGTGGTATTTATGGCAGAAACAGGCTAAGACCTGATATCTTAGGTAGCGCCAAAATCACACAAATCTGGTGCATTTTAGGGACCAAAATGCTTCTTGCTGTAACTACAATTTTTCAAATGAGTTACATACTGTGTGTAATATAGGTGGAATGTGATTTTAATTTGTCTTTACATCCAAAATATATTTCCATATTAGCTTGATGTCTTTACCTTGAAAACAGGGGAAAATAAGAAATACTTTTGTGATACCTTAGCACTTGATGTAATGTGAGGTTTATTGATAGGAAGCATAGAACTTCATTGAAGGTTATCCATTTTTTTCACAAATTTTACAAGAGTACAATAGGTTCTGTTTCTTCAGGCCCTCTTCCCTGTCTCAGAGTGTAACGTTAAAAGTACGAAAATTATAATATTTAGCCAGTTTATTATTTCTCACACTTCAAAAAACATAAATGGGTCTTCATCCCCCTCCCTCCTAACATACATTTTGTACTCTTGTGAAATAATACAAAAATGGAGGATTCCAGAGGTGTAGATAAATAACTTGTCTGTTTTCATTGAAGGAGCAAGAACACCTTGAAGGTTTGTCCTTGCAATGTATCTGCAAGTTCTGCCTTTTTCTGGACTCAACATGTGAATGTCACCAGCAAAAGTGAACATTACTTTTTGTTTTGCTGTCCACGTCTTATAGTGAGAGGGAATACGTTTACCATCTGAGGAATTCAAAATTTGATATTTGCAAAAACTTGCAAAAAAACCTGTAAAATTCTTGCCCACCTGGAAAGCTTTAGGTATACCGCTGCAACATTTTGGGTAGGTTATCCTGTCCTGTGTGCATTCTCTTTGAATACTTTAAGGATCAAATAAGTGGCCAATTCCCCTTATAGATTATCTTCATCCGGAGGTGGCTGTGCATTGAGCAGGCATTGAAACTTGATTCAAAATGTGAAATAGTTGTTTTTGCATTGTTATGTGAGAAAGGAACATGGTAGAACTGTGCAAGGGATGAGAAACCCATGAAGCCATCTCCTAGTGAGGAATTGAAACCTGAACCACATAATAACTAAATTTTGTTGCTTCATATTATACTGCTGTGATTATTGTGTCCACTTGGCCATGTTTTGACATTTATTACTGCAACTCTTGATGGAAATTATTTTTGAGGCTGCTATCGGAATCTGGATGTTTGGTAAGATCACAGTTAGGTGTCCCTCGTTGGTAGGTGCTTAACTCTCAAGTATCAAATTGTCAATTTTCCTTACCATAACCAACTTTCTAGCACTGTTCAGTTTGTCTGGATTTAGGGATCATAGTCATGTGTTTTTGTAATCTTTCCCTTCACCCTGTCCCCACCCCACCCCCTCATCTATTGAGTGTTTTTGTGTGTACTTATGAAGCAAAATCCCTTGTGGAGATTCGTATCTACTGTTTCCTGTGTTCTCTTCTCTTTGAAGATAAATGACCCTAAAATATTTGCCATTAGTAATGAGTTTGCTCAACCTGAAGCTAATTTTGACAGGGGTAACCCAGGAATTTCCACAATTTTCATGGATGTATAGGAACAGCTTGAATATTGCCAAGGTCATAGGAAATAGTTCTCACCATCTTTATGATGTTAAAGTAAATTAAAGTTTTCAGTGGCAGCTGTGAAAAATAGAGAAGAACTTCTTTACTTATAAAACCAAGTTTTTGCTATGTTAGTTCTTTTCAAGAGGGTTTCAGTTTTAGTGTATCTAAAGAAAACCTGGCATGAAATGACTGTCTTTCATAGGAAAGGGTGTGTACAATCTGTAATTGGTATGAAGTATGTGAGCATATTCATGACAAAAAATGAAAGGTATTATGCACTTAAAAAGCTGTTTTGAGGCTCTGTGAAGTAGATGTTACTGTCAAATGTAATAGTCAGAAGGCCATTACTGTACTTTGTGCTGGCACAAAATACAGGGAAGTTTAATCATGTTGTCAAAATACCAAACCTACACAAGTACTGTTAAGTTTGTTTCAGAGAATACATAAATGAATTACAAATGCTGTTTGGATGCTAATATTCCTGTTTTGTTAGTGTTTAAGACACCCCCCCCCCCCACCTGGAAAGTTAGTCCCAGATTCAGTGTGTTACTTTCCATGTAATTGGGGCTCGTTGAACTATACCTTCTTGCTTGGTGTCATGTGTGTCCTTGGGATGATGTGACTAGGGGTCAGCAAAGTTCATTCAGTTTGGTGGGTTTTATTGTTTTATATCCTGTCAATTTTTAATCTGATTTTTTAGGTGTTTTATCATTACAAAAAAGAGTTGGATAGTAATCTTACTTAATAGTTGTCTTTATCATTGCAAGTGCGAGATTTGCAGTAATATTGCTCCGTTACAGCAATATTACGAAGTTACCTCTATAATGTGCACATGAGAGATTTACAGTATAAGAGTATTTTTTGCACCACATGTGGCTAGTGTTTCTCCAGTAAGCAGTCAGAAAAAATTGGAGAAATCAAAAAGCCGGTCCCAAAACAACTTTTTTACGCAACGTATAGCCTACATCTGGATACGGACCACCAGATGTGATGCATGTACTGCTGTAGTAATGTGAAACTTTGCGTACAGATGATATTGGGTACACCCCTGCTCTCTGGTCGTCTCAAATCTGATCGAACTGTATGCACTACATGCAGTGTGACAACTCAGTCACGCATTGACTATCCAGTTTCCAAACGAACGTACGTACGGAAGGTAATGTATGCTGATTACTCAATGTATGCACTGCATTGTACTCAAATCACAGTTGGCAATGTATTCCTTTGGCAATTATAGCATGGAGTGGAACTCGGGGCACATCATGTGCCGTAAATAGTAATACCGAAAGGCAAGTGACGTTAGCACCCCCCACCCACGGCCACCACTAGGTGAAATGTCTCACTTTCACTTCAAGCATAAATGGTCACCCTAGCCTTTATAGTCCAATACTTGGCCAGTTTTACTGTCAAGGCACTTCTTTGTGGGTAGGCAGTAGCACTCTGTTACAAAAAGAAGTACAATAACTTAGTAGCTTGGGTCTGTTTCTCCCCTGTAGAGTCCATCAATTTCAAAGTAAGATGGTATAATAAGTTTGGTTGTTAAACACTTCCAACTTAAATTGATGGTAGAATATGTTTTATGTGATGGTGTACCAGTTTCGTTGTTAGGCATACATGCTTAGTGGTTATAATGTAATGGACATTTATGTTTAAGGGGTATGGGTAAGCTGCTGGCCTGTTTCTGCTACTTAACTTTGAAAAGTGTACACTCTCTGTAGTTGCAATGTTTTATAAAACCAAAATTGTTTTATTGAAATGTCTACTCTTTCAAGGGTAAGGTCAGTCTTACTTGAAACCCCCCAAAATGTATCAATGCAAATTCCAAGTCTTGTAACTTTGATGAAATATATTTTTATGCTGACGATGGTCAGATGCATGTCATAGATTTACGTCTTCTCCCCTTAGAGGGCTTTGTAGTCATTCACAGATCATAGTATACATATGTTGTATATTAAGATAATTAGACCTTATTACTGATGATGATGTACCCTCTAGCCGGAATTGTTTAAGGGACATGTTAGACAGATGCAGTGGGCACTGTGCATAATTGTTTTCATTTCATTCTATTTTATTCAGAATTTAAATGTAAGATGCCATTTGTGATACCTCAAGAAACATTTTTTGTAAATGACCCATTGGATCTATAACAATGTTGTCCTAAATCCAAGCCCTGTGAATGAGTCGTGTGTGTTGTTGTTTGTTGGTCATTTATGCCTGGAAGAGTCTGGGCCCAATTCCAGTGTATAACTTCATCCATAATGGAGGAAAAGTGGTATGGTTGGTATCCTTTTGCACAACATCTGTCATTGATGTAGTCTATATGGGAATTAAACTGTCCACAGTGTCCAGACCACCAAAACAAAGACCTGTGGATGCAAATGTGGTCCCAGCTGGACAATAATAGCTGCCACATTTCAAAATTTGAGCACAAGGCCACTTGCCCTGTCTTATTGATCATGGATGTATTTCTCTTGAAAACCATGTAGAGGTATACTGATCTGTAATACATGGCAACTATTGATGTACATACAGGTATATTCAACTGGCGGACAAAATGTCATGAACTGAAAAAGGACTCCAGTGGAAAGTCATGCTTTTCATGTGACATGTTAGCCATAAAACATGGCAGGTGAACATTTACCCGAAGCTTTCCCATATTTTCCATGGGTGTTATTCATAAACCTTTTTTACAGGTTTAGCTCCATTGACATTACTAGACTTAGTTTTGTTGTGCACCCCAGAGAGAGGGCATGCTGTATGCAGGACTTTTTGGCATGGCAGGTGTCAGGGAAACATGAAACACTGTGCCTTTAATGTGGGATGCAGGGGCTGCTGTGAGGTTCTGCTCACTCCCCTTGTTGACGTGAGGCTTTTGATGGGATGGATTTCTGAAGGTTTTAATATTCTAAGCTTACTCTATGTACAATTTTAGTGCAAAATATCTCCTGCCTCCATAAGTGATCTGAGGATGGGTGAATGCCAAATGGACTTCACTAGTTTCAATTGTAAGCAATCTGCATCCATTAAATGTGGGGTATCTCGTGCGGCTTGATGTCCCTCCGAACTTCCTCAAAGGCCAGTAAGGAAATGTTCCTGTTACACCGTATTCTGTTGATAAGTCTGTCATGTTGTGAAGACAGTCTTTCAACATTATATTTATGCATTTTAGGCAATAAATGTCTGCACTATACTGGACAGATATTACAGTAATGTACCATTTAGTTCCTGTAGGTGTGCACAATATGATGATCACTTAGATATCTTTTTAAAAGGTAGTACCCAAGCTGTGCAAAGTATTTGCTTTTTGAGGCCTGGAACTATGGTGGCTATAACGGGGGATACCCAAAAATCCCTTGGACGGAAAATCTATTTTGGTTTGGATTTTGGTTAGGTACATAATGAGGACATAAGCGAAGGGAGCTGTTTGTGGTGGTGGGCAGAAGTGAATGTCAGTGATCAGTTTCCTGGGAGAGGGTTTTCCCCTCCTCTTTGGAATTTTTTTGACCTTTTAACCTGCCCTAGATGCAAAATGGTGCAATGTTTGACAAACTTTTAAGTACTTCATCCTTTTGGAAATTTTTTGACTATTTAAAGTGCCCTAGATGCAAAATGGTGCAATGTTTGACAAACTTTGAAGTAATTTCATCTTATTCAATGTCATATTTTGGCAGTGAGTCATCCAAAGTGGGGTGTAATAAGGCTTTCACCCCTCCATTCGGAGTGGAGGCAGTCTCCCTCTGCCCCACACACTTTTCCTATGCCTATGAAGGATTAGGATAATAATAAGCCTCAGGTAGGATTTGGACTTGGGTTCGGATCATGGTTAGAGTAAGCACTAAATTTAGAGTTAGAGTCTTTGGTCTAGCGAACCTTCGATTTACATAACTTTCGATCTAGTGAACCCTGTCTGGTATAACCAGGCAGGTGATATTAGATGGAGATCCATCGGAAACTTTAATTTATGCAAATCCAATGAAATTGACCTCAGAGTCGAGACTAAATCCTTTAATTGGGGATTATTGAACTAAAGGGCATTGAATCCCTTTGTCTGATATCTAGGCAACCTCATCTGCTCATTCATACCTACAGCGACCCCAACAAAAAGGATTATTTGAAAAAAATGCTTTGAAGTCTTACTAGTTGCCGACAGTCAAGTACGAAATACTGTACATATATTCAAAACGACTGTTTATTGCCAAGGAACCTAACGATGCTGGCTATAAACCAATGCTCATGATTTATGCAAATCAGCAAAAGAAGTATAAGCCTAAACTTTGCTGTCGGTTTTTTACTTATTTTCGCATTCGCCCGCATGATCTAAAAGACACACCCATATTGAGCAAGTTATAGAGAACTAGACAAGTATGTTGTAAATAGTGTCGAAACCCGTCCAAATCCTCAAATTAATTTACAGCTTAAGCGACTGGCAATGCTAAGGCAAGGGCCACTTGTATAGCGTGTTCGATTACTCGCCCGAGTTAACTCGAGTCTGGCGCGACAACGTTCGATTAGCCTGTGACGTCAGCATTTGCGCTTACTCGCGCCAGGCCCAAGTGAGCGACCCCTCGAGTCGGTTACTTGGGGAAGTATCCCATCGTGCTTTGGGAAAACATGGTAGCTAAACAAACAACACGCAATCGTGAACAATTTCTGAGCATGTAAATACAGTTGAGCAAACACGAAACTTCTGACTTGTGAAAAGTGGTTGATATAGGAATGAGTAAAGTCGCTAAAGTGTTATTCCTCGAGAATTTTCCAAAGGGGCATTGTTTCGACGCAATGAACGTTCACCGCACAAGTGGACGTTTGTAGTACACAGGTACCAGAGTTCGCTCTGTTACGCAGCTGTACAGGCTCTCTCATTGGCTATTGTGAACCAACTTCTCCGATACTTAGGGTAAAACGTTCGTTTATTTCACCCAACTGCGCATGACCATCGTGACCCGAGCCGGAAGCTCGAGTAAGCCAGGGGAAGCAAATCGAACACGCTAGTAGTGAGTTCTTAATACCTCTTAAGCCTATTGAATCATCAAGAACAACACACAAAAGAGATTATAGTCGGCAACTAGTAGGGTTCAAAGAAAGAGTTTTCGATAGATCTCCATCTAATCCCCGGTATAACTACGGGGACAACCAGCACAAAACGAATCAATGGGTTAGTCGTGCAGCAGCTGTGATAATATGAGATGGCGCACTTCTGTTAACTACCTCACCTCAAATATCTGTCGTAGAACAGCAGCATTTGATAACACCGCACGGAACCGCAACCACAATTTGTATCCATTTTCTCCAACAACGTTTCGTTGATTTAACACAAGTAAAACACATGATGAGTGACTGAAGTGTACTAGTTGGTAGCGCACGTTCTTGCTGGACCCTTCAAGTGAAATTTTACACAAAATTTGGACAACTTGACGTTCCTTTTATTCCTTTTATTTGATCCTAAAGTCAGATTCTGAATATCAAGCGTGAAAGAGGTTATTTACTTTCTCTGCCAACTAGCATATTTCAAAATTTTTCATTTGTATTGAGTCTCTTCCAGGGGCGTAGCCAGGTTTTTTGTGTGAGGGGGCAAATAGACTCATCGTCCCCATTCTCCCTGGGGGAGGGGTGACCCTCTCCCCTTTTGAAATTTTATTGCTGTCTCGAAGGCCTTTGATGCAAAATGGTGCTATACTTTGTCTCTTTTTTATTCCTTGCCGAAGGCCGAAGGAATCTATGAGATGGTGATGTCGTGTGTGTGTGTATGTGTGTTTGTGACGCTTAGCTTGTAATCGCGATATCTCAAGGTAGGAATGACCGACACTTTTCATATTTGGTATGTAGATTTGTTATGTCAAGAGGAAGAACCCTATTGTTTTTGGCAGCGGTCAAGGGTCATTCGAGGTCACCAGAGGTCAAAGTCCGAAAACCTTTAATCGCAATATCTCGAGATAGGAATGACCGACACTTCATATTTGGTATGTAGATTTGTCATGTTGAGAGGAAGAACATTGTTTTTGGCAGAGGTCAAAGGTCATTCGAGGTCACCAGAGTTCAAAGTCCGAAAACCTTGTAATCGCAATATTTCAAGATAGGACTGACCGACACTTTTCATAATTGGTATGTAGATGTTTCATGTTGAGAGGAAGAACCTTTTTGTTTTTGATGGAGGTCAAAGGTCATTTGAGGTCACCAGAGGTCAAAAGCCGAAAACCTTGTAAACACAATATCTTGAGGTAGCAA
>WURT03661327.1:0-18132 GCA_009936505.3 Holothuria glaberrima
TGCGCAGTAGTGGTGAATTAGGGGAATCCCGCGTTATGAGCAGGCTCAGTTGTTACAAATAAGGGGAATCCCCTCATAATGTCTAACCCAAAACAAGTTCAATTTACACAGGGACTCGGACTAGGATTCGGACTCGAACTCAGGCCTATGGACTTGAACTTGGACTCGGACATCAGGTACTTGGACTCGGACTGGGTGGACTTGACTCCAGCCCTGATATTGCACACACTGTCACAAATGATCCATGGATGCATATCTCATACCATAAATTTTTCAGTATTTTCTTTAGCTTCACTGAGATTGTAGTGTACATAACTGGCAGTCCCGAAAACCTGACACATACCATCCAAAATTTTACATATTTTTTTTCATATGAAATGTACAACAGCAAATTGTTGCATATCCCCTACACCCAACATGTGATCTTCACATTAAAATTTTTAGATGGTTCCAAAACTTATGTTATACTGACCTATTAACCTAATTTCCCCAGGAGACTTTTTCATTAAAAATACAGTTCTCTCTCCTGGAGAAACGTGGCCTTTTCTTTTGATGAGAGCTAAGATTAGATAGTGGTAAGAACATTTAACCTGTCGGTGATTGACAGGGCAGCATGTGTGGTACAAACGAAACCCCCAGGTGATAAAGTCAACACAGACATGTCACACCTTTATAGAGGATCCAACAATCAATAACATAGTAGGCAGTGAGAGATCAGTGGATGTGACTTCAAGGCATTTAGTGTAAACTCTTCACAAGGTAAGGGGAAAATATTTTGAGGAGGCTGAGCAACATTGCGAAAACATCCAAGCAGTACTCATCCCTTGATGACAGTACACTCACAACAACAACTAGCTCTGCCTTTGACAGCCTTACTGAACAATTTAATCCATAGACGTAGGAGGCAGTTTTCGACTGGGGGTGGACCATTGTTTCTGATTGCTATTATGAGGAGGGATGTTTAAATTTGAAACTTTTTAAGGGCAATTAAGGAAAATTGCTGCAGATTTTTGGCATTGTTTATAGGGGGAACAAGTAAGGGGTTTCAATTCTTGAATTGAGGGGGTGAAAGCATACTTTTAACCCATCTACATTTTTGACGTGAGGCTTTAGCACTCCTTCTACCCTCCCCCCACCTATGATGTAAGTAATCCAGTCACTGATTCTGCATTCTGCTTGTAAAATGCCACCCTGCCAAGTCCTGGTTTTGGGATATTTTGCTATGTCAAGTACACCCCACCTCCTTTCCCCTCTTCCTACCACCCACCCTTACATAATCTGAGGCATCATGCCAGTAAATCAGTCATTCTTAGCTACTTGGTCCCACTTTTCACCAAAACTTTCTTTATTTTCCATGTGCAAATTACTTTCACAATCCTTCTCAATGCAAACTTATTATAGAATTATCTGTTTTACTGAGACCTTGGCAAACTAATTAGTCTCTTTATTCCTACTAGAGCAAAGATGTAGGTCTATTGCCTTACAAGCTCAATACTCTCACCCCAATCAGTAACAAATCTCTCTACTAAGTTTACTTCTACCCCCACCCCCACCTCTAATTGCAATAACAACACCTGTTTAAGGGCACCTCCTAGACCAGTTCTTAACCTTTTTGGCCCCATCACCCCCTTACTCAGTCCCGTCTACTACCGTGACCAGACATAAAAATTGTCAAAAACAGCCTGATGTTTTTACATATAGTCTAACAGTACTTAGTCAATGGAACTGGAATCCAATCCACAATAGCGCACAATTCAATAGCAAATGTACATAGTCACACCGTTGTTATAACTCGAGTTAAACTAAAAACTTTGAACAAGACTCATGTCATTCTACCAGGTAGAGTAGATTAGTATCTAGGTAGAATGGTACAGTATAATTATTCCATCTGTCCAATCTGTGATTTACACAAATTCTTAGTAAAATGTGACTACCCTGACCCTTCAGAAAGCCCCAAATGACCCCCAGTTTAAAAATGGCTGTCCAAGACAAAGCCACAGCAGTCTGCACTGAGTTTAAATTGTTCAAAACCATATTCACACACAACTGTGTGTGAGCTTTTATTGGGAACACATCTGACTGAATAACTTATCACTGACCAACTTAAGTGAAGCTGTTGCTTGAATGAGTGTCAATCAAAGTGCAATCACAGACTGAATTCAAACATAGAGGGATATTCCTTTATATGTTTGGGGCCATGCAAATCCCCTTTAAGTTAACAATAACAAAGTTCTTCCAAGCCTAAAATGCAATAAAAGTTCAGTATTAAAATACACCATGTTCATTAAATAACTTCATAGCCACATAGCCTTCTTTCATATCCTTTTTAAAACCGCAGATAATATTATAAAACACCAATTATTAATTAGCTTTTAGTTTTTCTCTCACCTTCTTTAGAGCTGGCACTGTCATCTGGCACATCTTCTCCACCTGGAGTTAAGGAGAGAAACATTTGAAAAGAGACTATTACCGAAGCATCACGCTGTGGGTTGAAACCTTCATGAAAATTGTTCTTGCACTTGCCCGGCAATTCACGTTAATAATGTTGGCTATATAGAAGGAAAGCAACAGTGGGAGGGGGCCAGGCAGCAGAGCTAGGGGAGATCAGCTAATAGTGGGGAAGAGGGTGCCTTTACTAGAATGGTGCAATTCATTTGCACATTGCCTAAAAAGTAATGAGGACAGAAAAGTGATACACAAAAGTATCATGACAACTTTGTTCCCAATACCCTGGCTTTGTGCCTGGAAGAGACAGGAAGTAGAACCTTTGAGGAAGGCACTCAGGACTTAGAAACTGAGAAATTTAAGTTCCAGAAGAAAGTTATTTGATGAGTACTCAGTAGATTTCTGGTTAAAACCAAGTAAATTTGATATCCAAAGTTTGGGCTAATTTCAGCAACTTTGCTCTTTGCAATTCTATCTACTTTGAATAATATATCAACATTAATATTGGAATGGATTGTCATGCACTTATAAACTAGATACAACTGGCAAAGCAATATTAACATCTTAATAATCTGAGCTTAACATTCTATGATATATATGTACATAGAAAGACAAAACTTGACAAAACAGCACATTAATGTTAAAGGAGTGATTAATGGTTTACATGAATTGGGTAAATCAAACATGAGGAAAATGTAGAGATAAGTGAGATGGATTTATGTTAAATTATGAATGAGTACACAGTTAATTTATTCTACAATGGTAGGAGAAGGCTTTCCTTCTTTACTAGTTCATAATTATTCATTTCACATAATTAAAAACATAAATCAGCATAAAGTCATAATTATTAAAGCATGTAAAAAAACAAAAATAAAGATTTATAAAAACACACAAAAGACAAAAAAAAAAAAGACAAAAGGCTATAGTGATACCTTGCCTATGAAATATAATTTTTGGATTGTGTGTAACTGTACATTTAATTTCAAATTGACAGTTCCATTTCAAAGTTAAAAAGTGCTTTCATTTATGAAAAGAATGTTCAAGGTTCATCAAACAGGCTGATATCATGTTAACAATTGTCAAAACTCAATTTTCTGCTTTTAATTTTGAGCATTCCAAACCAGGCATAAGAAACATGTTTCATGCTTGATAAATCAGTTTTCAAAATTTTCACAGCTTTATCTATGGCAACCTTAAATTACCTTTGAACGACACCAAAAAAACAAAGATTATGCACTCAATATATATGCGGACAACCTCCTGTCAAATAAGAGGTTTATACAAGTTTTCCTTCTTGAGATACCATATTTGCAAGGTTTTCACAGTTTGACCTTTAGTGACCTCAAATGAGATTTAACCTCCACCAAATATTACACTGTTCATGTTCCCAATACTAGGTGTTCGTATGCTGAGTATGAGATTAATATTTCCTTCCTGAGATATCATGCTTAAAAATCTCCAGTTGCAATAACAATGTAATGCTACTCTACAGTAAAGTTATACCATGTTCCAGTGATGAACTTAATTATGTAGTGAAATGTTACTACCTGTACAAGGAGTCACCTCAAACACAACCACTACTTGTACTTTGTTCCAAATACCCAAATTGAGACTGGTAAACATGACAAAACATTAAACCATTTGATCCCCAACCCCTTCACCTCAAAATTCTGCTTCATACACCTTGAAACAAGAAACTAGAATTGCATGGGGGCATTCCAAGAATGTGGTATGTATTGTATCTATCACATACCATGGCAACACATGCGTGTTTACCATACAAACCACCATGAGGCTCCTGGTTGTGTACTAAATAATGTTTTAGCATTGAGTTGTAGCCATTCATGATTTTTTTCACTCAGTAAGTCATCCAACTCAGGTAAATATCCATTAACAAAGGTCACATATTTTGCTCTACTGTCCTAGTACCTGGTGTCAATAAAAGACAAGCCTGGAGGTAACCTGTAATAGGGTTCCAACTCCAGATGCTTGTAAACTGCTTGTTTGAGAACAATAAAGGTGATCAAATTGACACAACCCTAAAACACAAAGGACAATAGAATACCTGTAACCTCTTTGTCATACTGGCCCAAGAAATGAATGCAGTAATTAGTGTCCTTCAAAAGATTAAGTCTGTCCCAGTTTAAGAAGGTAATCAAGGGCAGAATTTCAAATTTCCATATTCCAAAAATTTCTCAAAGCTGTATGCACTGAGACTTCAGAATTCAAGAAATAAAATTATTATGGTACAAGCATCTGAAGATTAACTCATTCACTATTTTTCAGTCAAAATAACATATTTCTTATTTTGAATGGATAGGTGTAAGCAAGGTGCAATCATACTTCAGATGGATCTATATACCACAAGCTTTTTTCCTAGTGAGAATGAAGGCTTCCTCAAATTGTAAAGGTATCCCTTTTTACAAAAGATTAAAGAAGCTAACAGCAAACTCAAGACATGATGGTAACAACTTTGCTTGACAACACTAACTATAATCCTATCCAGCCAAAGTAGTGCCACCAACAACTATGTTCACCTTCCATAATCAAGAGCCCGTGTGACCTTACAGGGCCACTATGACAGGTTTTGATTCAGCAGCCAGGTAAGCTTATTTGCACAGGTGAGGGACAGAAGGAGCAGACAGGCTATCATAACATCATCAATTGAAAACCTCAGACAACCTCTAGCACAAATATCTAGTGACACAAAGGTTTTGTCAAGCCAATGTGTTTGGTCACAGCTTAAATAAATCCCCAATATCCTGCCAAATAGGGATACAGTCACAGCTTAGGGGCAAAAAGAACAAATCTATCTTCTAACCCTCCTACTGGCAGTTTGTCTTGAAACTCTGTCAAAGGCATCATCACCTCTGGCCTTCAGGGAGGAAGAAGAGCCAGTTACAATGCTTCCTAGCAACACCCTAACACAACATACTAAATCTAACTTTATCAGGTTGGTGAATGGCAATGACATGCAGCTACCGTGTCAGTGGTGTGACTAACAAAGGGTGAGAAGGGGAGGGGGTGGGGAATTTGTTCCCCACAGATCCCATTTAAAGGATTTGAGTATTCTCAGGTAGGGATGTAAGGGAGCTAAGTATTACATAATACACGTACACAGGAATAATTGCTTCTATGCAACTGTAGGTAATTCACACAAATGCTTTTGGAAAAGGTAAATTTTCCCAGATGCAGTGAAAAAATATCTTTAATTTATGGATCACCTGGTCAGGCTGAACTATGATGCACCATAATATGTATTGACCCCTTATCAAGTGTAAGGGTATTTTTCTATCATAATGGAACTTATGATCTGTAGGATCGAGAGAACTTTGTCTGTCAAACATACTTTACCTTTGTAGGAAAACTGAATTCACAGCTAGCCATGACAAAAAAAAAAAGTTACTCTGTTATCTCATGGGAATGGATGATAGACCTACATTAGTTTTATTCTAGTGGGTGCTTTACAAAGCAGTCAGAATAGAATCAATGACATATGAAAGCAAATGCAGAGCCAACTGTAGGCAGACACTTGTGGATGCCACGTGATGTCAATGAGGATGCAAGCTAACATACAGTCTCTTAATACGAATTTACTAGATGCTGATGTCTCTTCAAGTTTGCCACAAGTATTTTTGCTCTCATTCTACTACAAAATCATTTAGCATGGTGTTGGAAACAAGTCTACTTGGTGTTCAAATGTAGCAGCTCGTCAACATGACTGAAACTGCAATCAGCTCTGTGTACTAATGGAATGCTTCTGAACGGCACAAACAAGGTAAGCAGGCCCGTTTCATAAAGAGTTGCCATCGATCACAAGTTTTGATCTGCCATGAAATTGCCCAATTGAAATAACACAAGTTTAAGACGGATCTTAACCCTTTATTAAACAGGACCCTGAATATATAAAGTAGTGGTATTAGTAGACGACGGCACTGATAGCCTGATAACATCTGCATTGTGTTCCCACAACATCTGTAACATTTTTCTTTGTTTTAGCTGCAATTGCTAGGCAGTTTAATCAGCACTATGACACCTCCCTTTCAAGTAATCCCAGTAAACCCACAAGTAATCCCATGCAAAACTATGATAAGCCAATGTAAGGTGTAGCAATGAGTTACCTAGCATAAGTCTGTTCAGTTAATCCTCAACTTTAACAACTAGCAAACTATGACCAGGAGACAATATACAATGAATGTTTATGAGTGTGATAGTATGAATAATTTCATAAGTTGAAAGATTGAATGATCTATTCAATGAGGCAAATGTTCAGTCTTTCAACAAATGAAATTATTCATACTATCGCACGAACCAAAAACATTCATTACTTCTTTTATATTAACTTCCTAAATCATAGATTTTGGTCAAAATTTGGTTGAACATACCCCCATGGCTGACGTCACCGCTGTGGGTTAGTATATACTAACCCACGACCGTGGGTTAGTACTGAACAACCCATGGCATGTGATGACCAATTCTCCAATCAGACGTAGAGGAATTAATACGGTGTTATATAATATGGGATATTGCATCACAGTTAGAGAATCAACATACTAGCAATTGCTATATGAATAGGACATTTGTAAGTTTGTATGCGATATTCTACACATGCATGTTTAGCAAATGAGTAGTTTTGCAAATGAACTGTCAATTCCTAATTTTTATCCTGCTCCTGACTTCATATATATAGTCACACTGCAGAGTACTTATTGCATATTCCTTTCTTTTCTTCATCTATGCCAAAATGTTCCCTACTGTCAGTAAATCAAACCCAATTTCACAGCCATTTTAATGTCACAGCTATGTGATTCCTTCACTTTTCATTTCAATACTCTATACTTATATTTACATTCATTGTGATGACCTCACCACATTCCTCACACTATTCACCAGTCACTGATAAAAAGATAAAATATTCTCATAATTCAATTATTTCTTTTCAAATTCTTCATTCACCAAATGGGTATGTTTGTACTAAAGTAAATTATGGTTAGTAACATCTTCATTTGATATAAAATATTAGTAGTGTGTGATGATTAATACCAAAATTTACCTTTCCAGACTAAACTATTGACTATATCATCAAATAATTATCTGAATGTTTACCTAAACAATTCAATTGCTAGGTTCCATTGAATGATCAGCTCTCAGAACAGGTGATTTACAGTAAAAGCTGTAGACAGCTTCAACTTCTCTCCAAATCATATTTTAAGTTGCCTGTTTTTCAAAGCAGTCTTTGGAATCTCAAAAGCTTTCATCAGCTAAACTTGTTGAGTAGCAGGCTGATTTTATCTCAATAAGAATGTTCTGATGACCTGATATATGGAGCCTGATGAGTTTCGAAGTTGATAAGAGGGGGTAATAAAACAGCATCTTATGACTCAGTGTGTCAAACATACTCTCAAACATTTTAAACATAGAAACAGATGGGGCTAATGTTTATCCCTTTTGCAAATGCTTATTTCCTTCTATGGACAACTGAAAGGGCAACCAATGTCACATACCAGCAGGAACAACAGCATATACAATTAAAACATAATTTAATTTTTCAATCACATATTTCCCTAGTCTATAAAAAAATATGCTTACACAATGAGGCATTTTAGTTAATGGGCCTTTACCCCGAACTATTCTTTGTAAACTGTTTGCACTCAAATCTCTTTCAGACCCATAACTGTGTCTGATGCCTTTCCGGCTATCAATTTGTAGCATCTGTTTTTTTCTGTCAGCAAAGACCAGAGCCACACACACCAAAGACTCATGATATTAAAGGACTTAATACATCATCACAAGTAAACACACATCTCTTGACTCTCATGTAATCAATAAAACCCTTTCAATCTCTGAAATTTAAAAGTGATATAGCACATAAAATCAAACATGCCAGACAAAATACAGAAAATGAAAGTATATCTTTGCAAACCCAACTGGGCACAAATACACTGACCCTTAAACTGACAGTGAAGTTATTACACAAATTAGAAATGTCACAGGTTATTAAAGCAAGATTTGGTGTGTGACTAGGCTATACAGCACACACTCCAAAAACAAAAAAGCAAAATTCACTCCAAAAGGAGTGTGCTGAGAGACCACTCCTAGAAGAGTGAATTTCACCCAGAGTGGGGTGAAAATTCACTCCAACTAGAGTGATATTTCATTCCATGTGTGTGTGAAGTATCACTCTTTAAGTGAATTGTCACTCTACTTGCGGCAAAATTCACTCTTTTACGGAGTGATCATTGGGCACTCTTTTGGAGTAAATTTCGCTCTTTTGTTTTTGGAGTGCATCTGCACAAATAATCCTACAAAGAAGGAAAGTGTATAAGTTTGTGAAGTTTATGTTGTGGTAAATGACTTGCAATTTTTTTATTTTTAGCTTTTGAGTAAAAATTATGCAGGACAAAAATGAGTAAAAACAGGCAAAAAAGTGAGAAGTGCAGAATGTATGGATTGAAGTGACGGTCAAGTACAAGAACTATGGGTCACGGTTATTGCATACTCACTATCATCCACACCTCCCAAGCAAAACAGCCATTCACTTTGGGCAATCTTCTCATCATAATTAAGATCACAGTGGTCCCCAAAGCTTTTAACACAAGCTCTTGGCTTGATTAGTCTCCTCATTAGCCGTTTCATCGTCGTCAATTCTTTCTTTTGAAGAAATGAATCATGGTTTGAATCAAGTTGTATAAACTTTCTCTCTATAGCTTTCCTTTCTATATCTGTGCTCTGGCTAAAAGCATCCTCATGGGAGTCAAATCCTGGTGAGGACAGGGATCTCTCATAATCCTGACGAAATATTCTTCTTAAATTCTCATTAAATTTTGTCCTTTCTGTTTGGTCACATCCTTCTGAAAAGTAAAAAGAACGAAATACTGCATTTCAAGATATTAAATATTTTATCATTTGAATATAATAATACGGTTCACAAAAAAGAGAAAGAGAGTTGAAAAGTCTCAGATACCTGAATCAGATATCTCCCACTGACATGTACAACCAATCAATCTTTGCTTAAATACACTTTGTGCTTGATTCAGAAGTAATATGCAATTAGGTGAAGTTTCGCGGACAGAATGAAAGCTTCTTCAAGCTTACATTCCACTAACTTACCTTTAGCTGCAGGTTTAGCCGGTGTGGACAAAAGACTCTGGTCTGCTATAACAACACTGACTGCATGGAAAAAATAAAAAGAATATAACATTTATGTTAATCTTATCCTTGTCTTACACTTTATACAAAACATCAGCTTTAAGACCAATACTGCAGAAAGGAAGGCAGGTAGTTGGGCATCCCATCCTCTCTCTCCACCCAACCCCTCTGAATGGCATCCATTGTGATAAAAACTTTGAGATGGTAATTGTTAAGTACTTTAGGGAATATATAGTAAGCTAGGAGGTTCTTAGAAGCAACATAAATTTAGTGTGCTAAAGATGTCTTTGTTATTGAGGACATCCATGGTAGATGTATTTTGTTACATGTCATCTGTTCTAGAAAAAACAAAATATATATATATATATATATATATATAAAATTTCTAAACCAGTAAAATGTAACATTTGAGATAATTCGAATCAATTTATAAATTTACCTGAAGTACTGAATGATGCTATATGAGCAACTAGTAAAAGAGCAGTTCTAATAATGTTAAAGATTAACATCTCTCCACAGAACATGTGCAAAACTCTTCAAGTGCATTTCCTTGAGTCACTGAGATGACAGGTCTTTTCCACTATTTTTGTAAAAAAATCACTGATAAAGTAATGGAAAACATGCCAAAATTTCTCATATCCAACTCTTCTTCATCCTCACATAAAAGATATTGCAAAAGCTCAATGATTTCAAACTTATCCCTAGTTTCCTGTTTAGTATGCTCCCAAATTGGCTAGAAACTGAGCCGTAAAACCTCAACTAACCCAATCGGGATGCTCCTTCTTTAGCTTATCCAGGTGGTCATAACCTCCAGAAGACAACATTTCAAGATATTTCAACTATCCAGGTCACCAGTAAGCTGGGTACTACTGGAATGTTGTAGCTATGTTCAACAATCAATAACAAATCAATAATCAATTAAGTCTAGCAGTACGTGTTATGTGACACGGTGATCTAGGACTACGGAGTACCTAACCCATGGCATAACTGAATTTTATGTAGTTAGGCTATGAAAGTCTTGCGCTAATAATATTTAACCACTCGAATATTTCCATCTGTTCTAAATATCTTTTCTATATATATACTTCACAAAGTAGTTGCTCTACTGAGGACAACATGGCAGCCACAAATAAGTTCAATTTCTTGTATTAAGATAAGAAATGGCCGTTTTGCTTTCACAAATCATTTGTAATCTTGTTTGTAGTATTTTTGACTCTGGATTACAACATGGATAAAGTTCTAGTCATGGCACAATGAATGGAAACACATCTACAACTGTTTCTATGAATGTTAAAGTCAGAAAAAAGGTCTAAATTTTATAAATTTAAAAGGCATTTATCCAATATCGAACAAAATTCAGAAAATTTTTAGTAGGTAGTGGTACCTCTTGATGCAGATTCCATGTACACAAAAAATGGTAAATTTGACTCCATAATGTTGTAAGACAGTAACATGAAAGTCTACTTCAAGACATATTATGGAGTGCTACTGACTTTGGACCTCAGACAAAACATTTTTTGGCAGCATCAATGCCACATAACCTGAAAACTCAGAAAGCAAACCTGTGGGCATGTCAGTAAAGCTTTATTTTTCCCCACAGGAACAATGATGGCAACATACTTCTGCATTTCCTTTCAGACTTTTATTTTTAGCTGTATGCTGAGAGAATTCATTGAAGACAAATGTTATCCCATGCATTGCACCTCTAGCTGTAAAAGTCACGATAAATTAAATTTTCTGAAGTCAGATACAAGTAATATCCAGTATCATCATGAAAATGTTCAAAGTGTTTTGCATCCCTCTAGAGTCTTCTTTGATTACTTTTAGTGTAACTGAGCTGCCTCATCCTCCTGATTGGATAACTAGACAAAGCAGCTAAGAGCATCATTAATTTATTTCAATCAACTGCAGCATATCCACACAAGTAAATGTCCCTTGTATCCACAATTCTATTTCACATAAAGAAGTGCTTTGAACTTCTCTACACTGTAACCTGAAGCTAGTATGTTGGAACGTGGAGCTAATTTTATGCTCATTTTTATTTCTATCCTGGGGGGTGGAAACGGATCAAGTTGTGCTGGAATCAAGATGAAAGGTGTCAAAGCCCCAATTAAATTAAAAAATGTCACTGAGCAAAATTTACATGTGAGTTTGCTTTGTGGAACAGATAATGAATGGAGGTTTTAATATGATGATACCTGAAGTTGAGGCTGCTGATATTTAGTGTACTACAGTATCCTAACTCATAAGCAGGAAAATCTTGAACAGATGCAATGTCAACAATGCAAGTGATTACACAAACAAATGTGGAGTAGTGTACATCTTTACCATGCCAGAAAACGCCATTAAAATCAGGCTAGATAAGTCTGAGTACAGACCCAATGATTTCTTTTCCATTACTATGAACTAATATGACTACACATACATGTATACATCAAAAACAATGTTTCTCCAAAAACCATGATTTTTCCCAATGTAAGATACAAGGACAACACGGCAAAGAAAAATAAAAAGTTTATCATAAGATATATTTTTTGAAATAACTGAACAGGTAAACAGTAAGGATACAATAAGGTCTAACCTGTAACATACCAAAACATACCTTGAATTGCTTAAAAACTGATAAAATAAATAGCGGGGACCTGAGGTGGGTTTTGAAAGATTTAGTAAATATTACCTCAATCACTGGGAAATTAATAATCCATTAACATTTATTGAACGTTTTCATTTTTTAAGGTACATAAACATTCTTTGTAAGGTAGTAAAGTCACATAACCAGCACACTCTGATACGTGACACCTAGCAGGATTGCCTTGATAACACGGCAGATAAATATCAGAAAAGTCATACATCCACACAATGAGGGAAAAATAGTCACTATTTTTTTTTTTTTTAATATCAGGCCGGTACCTCCCTTTCTTACTTGCCTACTAGATGGTATTAATAATTGGCAAAACATTTTGGTCAATACAAGGCCACCTTGACCATTTCCTCTTACTGCTGGTAAAACTTTTTACCTCTAAGATTTACTAATATACAAGCAGTAGTATTTACCCTCCACAAAGCAGGGGGTGGGGGTTGACATCACATAAGAGAGGTGAATGAAATGGGGATGTGACCAATTGATGGGTATCGCATATAAAATATTAGTCATTAATGAAAATACTACTTTTCCTTGCAAAACTTTTCAAGCTAGTAGAAGCTATTACCCATGATATGTATGTATACAAGATGTTATTTCATCCGATGGTGTATCAAGCAACCCTTCATCTAACTACCTTGCAGTTCTGTCAGACCTACATCCAAGTACTTGCTTGATCATCAGCTAATTAAGATGCAGATTGTCAAGCAAGGAGATAAAAGACAAGAATGTGCTGAGCACCTTCCAGTCCAATTAATTTTTTGAAGGTGATCTCACATCATGGATGAGGAAGATGATACCAAGACTGTTACACAGGTATAACTACCCCCTGTAGACTGGTGGCATAGCATAAGATGCTGAGGCAAAATTCCAAGTTGGCAAGACATCCTGAAATCCTGCTGGGTCCAAATGGTACTCATTTACCAGATGTTCCTTTAACTACAACACTTGGATGAAATCATCTACATTCAAACTTATTACAGTACACTCTACAAAATTTCCCAAAGGAATCCACAAAGAGATATACATCCTAACAAGATTGTAACCTGTGGCTTGCCTGATACTGTACTCGGTCAGATGCTGTTTCCTGATGCCAGGATGGGCAAAGCAGGAGTTGGAGACAGGTATGGAAGTGGGTGCATTGAACTCTGTTACTTGCAACAAAAGTTGCATTTTTATGCTTACTACTTAAGAACCTGGTGCCAACAGTTTGCAATATTTTTCCTCTAACATCCAGGGATTTGAAAACAATGTAAGTCAACACATTTTGCAAATTTGCTACATGACAGCATTTCCTGATTTTTCATTGTAACTTTGACAAACATTTCCTGACTTGATGAATGCATTTAGGCCTTAAAAATGTTTATCCTCAAAAAAGGAAGAAAAATTCCTGGGTAAACTGATCACATTCTCATTATGCTGCATGTTCAATTAAAATCTGAGAACCAGCACAAGCCAAGATTTTGAAGAATACAAAACAAAAACAATGTGCTACATTTAAAAATCCCTCTAAAAACCCTCTCCTTCACTATGAATAAACATAGATCTTTCATTTGAGCAGAGAGTCTCCCAACATGTTTCTCTACTTCAAAAGTTATCCCTCATTTTATTTCAAAGTTCAGCTTCAACACAAATTTTTACCACACATGTCAAACCTTAGTGGCAAATCTTATGAACCATGATCTCTGAAACCAAAATCACAATATTGGCTGTAATTTACATAGCAGGGTGACCCAAAAGTTAAAACTAACTCCTTGTGCTATTGGCAACTCCTATCCCAGGTTCCTGCACCCTCCCTTTGCCTGCTTAACCACATCAACCAAACAACACAAACTGATTTGTAACTTTTTATTGCTTTCTGCCCAATTAAGACCAGATCTGTCTGAAATATCAAACAAGTACAGACTGATAAATCTCAGGGAGACCTTTGGTGGTTTATGTGGTCAGGCAGAACTTGGGACTAGTCTCCTCCTTGCTTCAGGATCTTCTTTCAAAAAGTCAGTAGGATTTCTTGCTCAAAATATTGACAACAGATTATAAGCCAAAACACTTTAAAGCTTATCTCACATATATCAATCTTTTACTCAAAATGAGATAATTCAAGCAAAGAGAAACAGAAACATTTTTCTAAAAAATATTCTACTGACTGTCCTATTCACCCAGTTGGGTCAAAAACTATCATCTTTCACATACCCCATGGCACAGTGTCTTTCTTTCAAGGTGTCATAAAGCAAAACTCCCTTGTTTATCATTTACCATACACTTTCTAATAAAGTTGTGTCTAAAAGGTCGGGTAATGTGAACAAGGTCAGAATTTTCATCAGTCCATATTCAACACAAGACTGGTGCCTTAAAGGGCATAAGCATTTGCCACAAACTTACTCTGAAATAACATATAAATTTCACAAATCTCTTATTTCTCTTCCAAATATCTGTCATATTTAAGACCTCGATATTGCATATTGAAGGTACACCATGGAGTTTCTCCTCATAAATTTCACAATTCAGTGAGAAAATATTGTCATATGGTTCTCAAGAGCCATTCATGAAATTGGGCAGACTACTACACTAATCCAAATTGGGATGACTGCATTTCCCCTTTAAGGTTTAAGACAAGGTGGTCAGAGGAATAACTGAGTTAACTTTCCAACAAAATGTCAAAGCTCATCTGCCCTGTGCCTCTATGCTGGAAGAATATAGCTAAACAAACAGACACAGACAAAAATGAAAATTTAATAAAAAGGGAAATGTATAAAACTCCTAATAGGTATCTCTAGCATTCATCAGTATGGCATATACTTTCCAATAAAAATTGAGGCCTATAATACCTAAGGTTTACAATTTTTCAGGGTCAAAAACTCTGATAGTGACCAGGTGCCTTGGACAAGACCACAGAAACATGAAAAGCTTTTCCACATGAGTTCTAATCAGTAGTGACATCAGCTGATCAGGTTGATGTTAATATTAAAAGAGTAGGGTGTACAATGTCTGAATTTAATGCCTTGTGATGTAAACTTGCATTTTGCACTTGCATTGCCCTAAAAAAATGTTAATGACATCTTTCAGGAATTTTGTGAATCAATGCAAACTGTATAAAGTGATGTATTAAACCCTGCTGAGTGATTGAAAGAATAAAAAGTTGTTATGGCCTTAAAGGTTGCTGTTTCCCTGTTATTACTCAAAATGTAAAGAAGTTTGTTTTTAGTTTCTCTTTGGGGATGATTTAACCCAAAATGAAGCAGTTAAAAAACTTGAAGCACAGCTAAATAGAAATTGTAGTTTTCTTTTCCTGTGTACAAGTAACCTACATACCCCTCTTTTGACCTTGATGAGATTTATGAAATGTTTGTTCCCTACATTTCATTACTTTCTGCCTTAAAGGTCGTGTGACATGCCACCAAAAAGAGCTGTTTCACTTGTCAGTTAAAGAATTAAGTCTTCTAATGGAAGATCCATTGGAATTATTTCAATATCTTTTTTCGTTCTCAAAATATACGTCTTCAAAGTTCGATGGTTTCTGAAGAAACTCATTGCCTATGCAAAAATAATGATGTGGAGTGTTGCAGTGTTAAGATTTCTTTTGTTAACCCTATATAAATTATCTCTTAATTACTGATCAGACAGATTACAGTTTGTCGAGTGAGATCAATGTTTCTAAAGGAAAGAATTTTAACTTTCATAACAAACTCCTCAGGGGATAACAATGCTACCAGTGTCCTTGAAATTAAGATTGAAAAAACAAAGGCTAACATGAGCCATATATGGTATGTTCATCTCTCGATATCACATATTTGCATATTTAGCTCATGTCTAGAAATTTCCCTGTGAAATGGTCAATATGTGATGGATTTTAATGGGAATTGCAGCTTTTTTCTGGATTTTTAATGCTTTTTACATCAAATATCCCACTATGTTATTTTCATGTCACACAACCTTTAAAAGCCCTTTTCTACGAGACAGGAAACTACTACATGAAAAATACCTTTCAAGCTGCAACATCACAGCCCCACAGCTCAACAAAAGAAAGGGAAATTATGAACCATTTTCATTTTTTTTAACAATGCAATAGAATGAAAAATAGAGCTCCCACCTGGCTCTGCATCACAAGTTGGTCTTTGGTGTCTAATAGCTGTTCCTGGGACTGGTTTCCCTTCTTCATTTACACACCAGCAATAACCGAAGGAGAGGTGACACTGAACTGGTGAGTATGATCCATCTTCATTACATTGAGCTACATAGACATCACTGGCAGAAGTTTCCATTTGCTCCTGTGCTGAAGCTCTGTCTAACTCACATTTTGAAAGTTCTACAACTTTAAGTTTGAAAAGGTCCACAGAAGTTGTTGAATGTTTCCAGAAGGAAGAAGATAACAAGATTTTATGAGCATTCAGCAAAATATGCAAAACTAAATCATGGGATAAAAGTAACATTGTAATTCTGCTTGAAGACCGATATTGACATAGATTTTGTAATTCATCTGGCCTGACTTAAAAGACAGCCAGTAAGGTTCTAAGTGAATTTGCAGAACTTGTATGCCTCTTTCTGCCTCTCTAACATGAAGCATGGAATACACAATAAGTGGCTCATGGGCATTGCATAGAAAACCTGATACTCATAGCATAAAAATGACAAGTGTAGTTTACTAGACTCAACAACATGTAAAGAACTAATATCAAGTGTGCTTTAACACTAGACCCTGATCTGACCTTGTGTTCAGGATCAGATCCTGTGCTTGATATCAAGGCCGCCTTAAACTTGTAAAAAATGCATTTCATACCCAGTCCTGATTTTTTAATTTATCTTGACAAGGAAAAGGACCCTACCCTGAGAACAAGATCAGGCTTGTAGTGCAGATACCCCAGGAACACCATTTACTTAAAGATCATGGGAGTACAACCTCTGATGGAAATGCTGTGTAGCTATTGTCCAAATTACAGCGACCACTTGTGAAAATACTTATGGGAGGATTAGAATATGAAAGAAGGGCACATTCACCAGGATTAATGCATTTTTTGATCCACTAGTAATCTGACCTCCTCACAAAGAGAAAAGAGATAAGAGTGATATGAGAGGAAAAGGAGAAACGTCAGTAGGAAGAAAAATTTGTTTTAGGGGTCGAAAATCTTGCCCAGGTGTTTTTGGGTTTTTTTTTTTCCTTCTTATTTTAAGGGAATTGCTTTTGACTTGTGCTCAAACAAAGGCACTCTCAATCTGCTAATAAAATATAAAACATGTCCACTGCTAAGCTTGCAAAATAGTTTTGCTGCCTGTGTTAACTATGTTCATGCTTCAAAATGCTTTAGTCTCTCAAGTTACTTCACAAGTTTGAAGATTCCACCCACAAACTTGAAGCAAAAACTGAAAAGTTGATCGAAACCTTTTGTTAAGTTTGTTTTTATAGAAGAATTTCATAAAATGATTTCCTGCAACTCACCAGCATCACATGGCCCCTTGTGTTTTACTTTTATTTTTCGACCAAGACAAGCTTTAACTCTTTTAAGTTCACAGCTTGATGAGTATGTTCTGTCGTCAGACCCACATAATGGTTTACGCCTAGCATTTGAACAGTCCCGTAAACACATAGGATCATTTGTACTTTCAGGACTTATTGGTAACTGTAAAATGGAAGAAAATAAACATTTCAACATAAAGGAGGCAAATAATCTATACGAATGTTAACATTTATGCCAGGAACAGATTCATTAGAGTATAAATCATACTTTTTATGTAATACTCCATGCACCACCATACATCACCCT
Source organism: Holothuria glaberrima (assembly GCA_009936505.3). NCBI lineage: Eukaryota > Metazoa > Echinodermata > Holothuroidea > Aspidochirotida > Holothuriidae > Holothuria > Holothuria glaberrima. Next base: position 17,995 of record WURT03661327.1, read on the forward strand.
TTATTTCAAAGAAATGCTCTGCTAAGACAAAAAACAAAATCTCAATTATTCATTTTAATTATGTATAAAACTTTTTGCCAAACATGATGTAACTAGAGTAGCAGTGCTGCTGTATCTCAATACAGTCAAACATTTGTT
>WURT03661338.1:0-18132 GCA_009936505.3 Holothuria glaberrima
TGTCTGTTTCACTCTGGTCAATTTCCTAACCACAGTACGCAAAACAAGGCAAGGAATCACTAAGCCTTTTGGCTTTCTGGTTCTTTATCCCTTTCAACATTTTCCTATCTTTTCTTGGCTGCCCGATATGGTTCCTCTAAGTTTGAAAAAAAAAGAGAGACTGAATGCATAGGAATCAAACAGCAGAACATTTCTTTGTAAATGAAATTGTTTTATATTTAAAGTTGCAAAAGTGGAAGGGGTGATAAGTCAAAACTGTGGTTTTAAAGGCAGGGCTGGTAAAAGGTTTATTTCTCCAATTTCTCAGGAAGGTAAGGAGTGGGAGAGATGAAAAAAGAAAGAATTAAGCGAAGTCCCCTCCAGATACCAAAATTCCTTGAAAAAGAATTTATAGGAATTCAAAATTTATTCCATTCAAGTAGAGGTTTCCACTTGAGTGAAGACCTTTCCCAAAATAATTGCTAAGTGCTGCCACCCTATAAAGGGTGCCAGGTATATGGCCTTTACCTGAATCATTGTTATCCTGTGTGAGGTCAGGAACTTGACATAAAAGGTTTTAAAGCACAAGTGACATCATTTATAGTGCATTATATTACTGCTTGATGAAGAATGTGCTAACCACAGTCCCAGTCAAAAAGTTAGATCATCTTTTTGCAGAGGTCATTGGGAAGTGACTTCATAGCTTCCTCTGTTAGGAATTTAAAAAGGGCGTCCTCTGCAGTAGGTACAGTGGTATTGGATAGAAGGAAGCAGTGTACAATGCAGCTGTATGGAACAACTATTGTATTTTATTTTGGTTGTACCCAGTTTGGAGAACATAAGGAAGAAAAGGCATTCAGGCAGTGAAGACATTGTGGAGAAATTTGCAAGATGGTAGTGTTTTATGATGATCTGTCAGTGATGGAAAGAGAGTGGATGAGATGAAGGGAGGAGTGGGAGGGATAAAAATGGATGGAAAAATATTTTGCATTTATTTATTCTTTATTTGTATATTTTGCAGGACAAAAGGAATTTTTTGAGAAACCCCCCAGCAGGTGTCCAATTTAATTTCGACTTTAATACATCTTACCCTATTGCCATGGCAACCCTCCAGGAAGATCCAAACTTACAGAAGATGAGATTTGCTCTTGTGCCATCAAAGTAAGTTACCATTGCTTTTTGCTTGAGATGCTCTTAACATTTTCAAAAAATTTTAAGGTGTTAGATGGGAGCTCGTCTTGTGTAGTTGTAGTAATTGTGTGCATGCAAGTGCATACTCTGTGTGGAGGGCCTAGAGGCAGTGTAAAGTAACGTACAGGATTTGCCTTTGGTGTGTTTATGGGAAATATTGAAAAGAAAGAAAAGTTGAAACACAAAAAGCTGCCTCACTGTGTAGAAGTTTGCATTAGTGTCATCAGTTTACATGAGTGTATGGGACAGCATTTTGTGGCAACACAAGCTGCCTCCATATCACACACTATGTGCACATGCCATGATAATGTGTACACACATCATACCTGCTGGCGCTCATAGTCAAGGTACATTTGAAACATTGACATCAACTTTGTTAGGCTTATATTATTCAACAGATTGAATCTTTTCATATTTCATCCATTATTGGATGTCAAATGTTGAAAATAAAAGTAAAATGTCACATTTTAGGGTAACATTTGTTCAAGTGCTTGGAATATTTTCCAAAGTCAATGTCTGCGAGTAAGGCTAGGCAAGAAAGATAAAGAAAGTCTTATGCCAGATTAAGCTTCAAACTGTAGGTTCATCATAAAGATGGCTTACTTGGTTTGCTTGCTTGCATAAACAGAGGTTTTTGCTGTCCAGTGAGTAACATGAGTGTTATGAAGAGTTTTTTTTGAAAACCCCTTTATTGTTTGTGAAAAATGTTGCCCAACAATTTCTTGTTTTGCACATTTTTGCAAATATATCTCATACCATCTAGAGGATTTTAGGCAACTGCCTGTTGATGAGAACAGGATCAGTTGTGTTTGTGACAAGAGGAAAGACACCCTGCCATATCTAAAAGATAGCAGGTACTTATGTGAATCCCATGTTGGGATTTACTGCTCGTTGATATGGTTAGACTCAATTAAGAATCTACATCGTATAGTTCAAGTAAGTCTTTTACATTCTTTTGAATGTACAAGGTTTTTGATCCCTAATTTTGGATGGTAAATCATTCCAAATCATTCCAAATTTGGGGTTCAGCATACAAAAGGTCCTACAGGCGGCTGAATGAAGAAATTTCTGGATGTTATGTTCAGCCAGGCATGGGTAAGATGAGGGGGCCACAAGCAGAATGTAAATTTGCCCCCCCCCAAGGGGGGGGGGCAAATGTACGTTTGATGCACTTAAATGCTATCTAGAGTAACTTAAAAGTTATCCTTTAGTTTACTGGGAGCCAGTGAAGGTGGCCTAAGCAAGGAGTGGCAAGGTCAAACTTGGCAGATTGGCAAATCAGCTTGGCTGCCCAATTCTGGATGTGTTGTAGCCTGCAGATGTCAGTTGCATTGCAGCCAAGTAATAATCTGTTACCATTATGCAGCCTAGAAAGAAAAAGAGCCCTAATAACAAGGTGGCAAGTGTCAACATCAAGGAAAAGGTTTATTCACAAGATGTTACAGAGCTGGTGGGTGAGGTCTGTGCAGATAGATTCTACTTGTCCCACCATAGACATCAGAGAATCAAAAAATGACCCCTAGATTACAAATACTCCCAGAGGGATTGATGGATTTGTCACAAAGAAACCTGCACCATCCTGGGCTTGTGATATGGAGAGGAAGCAATAGAAAAATTCAGTCTTATTGTCATTAACTTTGAGACAATTAGCATGCATCCACTTTTTGATAGCATCAATACATAAGGACATAATATTTGGCAGGCCTTAACAAACATGCTCGCCAACTCGCCATTGGCGAGTTACATTTGTTAAACGGTGACCAATAAATGCACTATAGTCGCCACATTGGTGAGTTACTTGGCTAGGCCTATGACCGTGCATTGTACAATAAACAGAAAACTCCACCACCCACGAGTGAGTCAGAACAGGAGTCTGACTAAGCCTCAGCATTGTTGATTCTTCCAATTATTTTCCAATTATTTTCCGACTGTAGGTATTAGCTTTGGTAGTTAGGTTGTGTCTGACACTTTTTGACAGAGAACAGTGACAGGTGATAGTTGACAAAACTTTTTGCTGTGATCGATACATGATATGCACATGTATTACGCACAGGATATGTACACAGTACAGCATGTGAGACTTATTGTGAGTCAGTGCCGTTATCGTTCATCCCTACTTTAACCTACTAGGTAGGAACTGTAATAATCCCAGTTAGGAAACAAAGAAATGGATTAACATTGGATTTAGCTGGTGATAAGTGAAATCATTCTTGCTTCTCTGATAAAAAATAAAAGTAAAATATAAATTAACTGAAAATCATAGGCTCTGCTTTAGCTAAACACTGTCAGTTACTGGCCTAACATAACATTAGGCCAGTAGGCCTAACGTATGTTAGGCCAGTAGTGTAAGTGTAAAAGCTTGGCTACAAATTGTAGGCCCTATTGTTGCACAACGTTACGTTATACGTAATGGTTTTAAAATTGGTGAGTCACTTTTGCAATTTGACGAGTGGATTTTTCCTCCCGCTCGCCAAATGGCGACTTGTTTTGAAAATTTTTGTCAAGGCCTCATATTTCATAAAGAGACAATGGAAGTGGGGTCCTAGGATCAAAAGTGGTATAGAGTTGTACGTCATCTTCATATGACAACATACCTAAAAATTTTATGATCTTACCGTACAAATAGTGAAAGTCAAAGGTCCAACAATGGATCCCTGGGGTAATCCAAAAGCCAGTTTAGAAGGCGTAGAAAACACACCATTAATACAAACCCTGCTTGTTATGTCAGCTAGATGAGATTTAACCCTTTCGCAGCCAGCCTCAATTTTCCTATTGTGCTCTTTTCATCCAGCTAGCTGAACACTGTTTTTGACAATATTTGCAATGTAACGTAACTTTTTACCTTAACTGAATTCAAAGTTGGTCTGAACATGAAAATTGTAGAATGTACATTCCTCTACCAGATACCGTTATTTAAAATGTAATTTGGTCAAACAAATTCAAAATAGCTGTCCATTGCCTAAATTTGCAGAAATGGTCCCTGTACTGATGTATGATCTTCATCTACCCTGAGATCACAAATTTTGCAATGGAAAAGTATCCAGACAATTGACAGAGCCCCAATTACGATCCAGAATGTTTGAAGACATACCATACAAATCAATTTCACCGTCTTTTTTCTTCAGAGCCACCTTCAGAACTTGCTACGCTGATTAAAATATATGCACTGCTTATTCTGACTAATCTAACGAGGCTGCCATTTTGTTTGCTTATTTTGTTTGCTTTGTATCATCGTTACATGTGCAAGTTATGAAAAAAAATCCAATAGCGCCACCCACACAGATTATGTGTAGAAGCTATTCGGAAGGTCACACCGACTTCGGGGGGCATTTTTATAGCTCTTTTGGTCCCTATTAAGCATGGTAGGTTGGGTACGTAATAGTACGTAAGTGGCTGTGAACGGTACATGAACTTGATTCATACTATTACTTATCTGGCTGCGAAAGGGTTAAACCAATTTACAATGACACTCCTTAGTCCCAACTCAGATTCCATTCTACTGACAAGCAAGCTGTGGTTTACAGTGTCGAATGCACTGCTCTGATCAGGAAGTACTAGAAAAATGCTCTTGTGCTTGGCAATTGACAACATAATGTCGGTTTTTACTTTCAGTAAAGCAGTTTTCATACTATGGGCTGGCTTTTATGCAGACTTTAAATTTTTGCCCAACTTGTTTCTTACCATGTGATCTTTTACCATTTTCACAGCCTCCTTCTCGATACGCTTGGGAAAGTCTGTAATTTTCATGTTGCATCCAGTGAAGCCTTTTTGATAATGGGAGTAACAATGGCACTCTTGAGGAACTGTGGGAGAATTTTCATTCAAGGAACATGCGTACATGTGTGTCTTGAAAATTGTTTATTTTGTTTCATTGCTTGTTTATGCTCTTCTGCAACTTCTTTGTAATTAATTAATTAGAAGTGTACAAAGTTATCAAAATAATGTGAAAAGCAGCAATGAAATTGAGGGGGCAAGTTAAAGAAAAAATTCTCTAAGAGAGTTTTTACTGTACTGTAGCAGACAAATACCATAATTCTATGGTTTGGGCATGTAGGTATGGCAGGGGATAGAAATTTATGTCTTGCTTAAAGGACATTAAGACAAATTGAGTTATGGTTTTTTTTTCCTTTTTTCATTTTTATCTGAACAGACAGACTATCCTTGATAAAATGTTGTTAGTCTACAATTGTTCAGAATCAGACCACCCAGGTGTTGGTCTGAGATAGCCAAGACTAACCAAAACTGACTGGTTTTGATTGGTCTTGGTTTAGTCCCTGGTTAGGGGGTGGTCTGTGCATACCTTGACTGCCAAAATAGTATTAAAATTGAGTTCATATGTGGGCAAATAGTACAGTCACTTTTTTGCAGCCCACTGAGTTATTTTGAAGCCATATTATTGCAGATTGTATTGCTCTTATGGTTAAAAATATTTCAAAAGTTCTTTTTTCGGAAAGCCAACCTTTCAGAAACCCCAGCAACAAGTTTGTCAGCATCATTTGCTAGTTCATGCCTGCCAAGTCAGCATCTTTATTTGTGTTATAACTATTTTGATACAAAAAGGAAATACAAATTTTGCCTTTTTCATTTCATCTCTTGTGTAAACATGCACCATCAACCAACAAGAAATCCATAGTTCAGTCGCAGACATTTTCAATTTCACTTTTGGTTTTAAGGGGTGCATTTACACCAAATGGTAAAATCTAGTTCCCTAGCCACCTAGTGTAGCTGAAATAGTTTTTGGGCTCTCTGGGTCATTTTGGAGCTAACCCTGATTCTAATATCAATTTATGAGATTCATTGATAAATTTCTGTAATTTTTGTAACCTACAAGACCTTTGTACAACACATTTTGTATGTAGAGTGAATGGTTGCCACAATTATATACACTGTAGCAAATATTTTTATGTAATATAGGCCTAGCTTTAATTTTTTGCAATACATATCAAGTGAGACTGAAATGTCGCTCTTTGTCAATATTTTGAAAAGAGCATGCACGCCCTCTATCTTAATAATTGATGAATATCAACAGGTCAATCAGTATTATTAGCTGGTCAGTGTCTGTTCAGGAAGTATTGGAGAGGTCAAGTAGAGTTTTGAGACTGGTCAATTTATTGAATAATGGCAGTATTTGACTTTCACAGCAGGTTGCAAATACTGCCTAATGCTACACAGAAGTTTACTTGTCCCAGGGAGTTGCTATTTGACAAAGAGCAACTCCCTGGTAGTACTACCTGTAGGAAGCCGTGACATAAACATGAGAGAAGCATTTTCTTGCTTGTATAATAAAATGTCAGATGGAGGATGCATATATTTCCAGTGTTTGATAGTATGCGCATATTTGATACACCTCAGTAGATCAGATATTATATAGGTCTCTGTGAAAATGAGCTATAATCAATTTAAGTAATTTTCTTGTAAAGTATGTTAGTTCATTGAAATTAGGCTATTTTAACCAGTATGAAATGAGCATTTCTCAATCTTTTGTGAACTCTCTACAAAGGACATGGTGAAAATAATCTTGGGTCTTGCATCTTAGTATTTTTGTCTTGCTCCTGTACCAACATGGCTGGTCAAGGAATGTGATCTGAAATGACACCTTTTTGGTTCAGTTGTGGTGGTGTTTTTCCTAGTTCATGTGAACAAGTGCTTGTAGTGCCAATTTTAAAAACAAGACACAAATGCATCGAGTAACTGCTGACCATTGTCAAACTTACCCTTTGTATCTGAGGTTAATGGAAAAGCCTTTCAAATTAGAGCTTATATTGAGAATGCAAGTTGTCTTGATCCCTTGCAATTTGCATATCATTCAAGCTTTAAAAGCACAGAAACACCTCATAGATTTCAAAATGATATCCTCTGTACCATTGACAACAGGAAATGTGAACTATTTTAGGTTGTACTGGATTTATCGTGCAGCTTTCTCTATGGCTGGCCATGGAGTTCTCAATAAACTGGTAGTTGAATACCATTTCTTCTGGGTTTGCTTGGAGTTGATTTAGATCCCTCTAGGAAAGCTGATCACAATTTGTCCAGCTGTCTTACAATAGATTTACTACTCAGGCTTTGCAGTATAGTGTGCCTCCAGGTTCAATTCTCAGTCCTGTTCTCGTTTCTCTGTAAACCTCTTCCGCAGGAATGTTTATAAGCTCCTGTGATATTACCCAAATTTTGTGGGCTGATGATGCTCAAGTTTTCCTTTGATCAAAAGTATCTCAAATTATCCATATCTAGGATGGAGTCATGCACCCAGGAAGTCATGCTGTGGAAGTCCAATAACTACTATCTTAATAAAATGCAGTCACCCTAATTTTGATTAATGTAGTAGTCTACCCAGTTTCATTAATGTCTCATGAGAATCATGTGACAATGTTTTTCTCACAAAATTGCAAAATTTAGGAGGAGTAGCACCTTGTTTTACCTTGAATATGAAATATTTAAGTCCTGAAATATCATGGAAGATACTTGGAAGAGAAATAAGATAAAATTTGTATAATTTAGCTGTTGTTTAAAAATAAGTTTGGGGTGACTGCTTATTCCCTGTAGGTTAAAGGGAGAAGGCAGTCGCCCCAAGTTTATTTTCAAAAATTTGCCAAATCTTACAGATCTCCTCTTATTTCTCTCACAAGTGTTTTTTGTAATGTTTCCTGATAAAACTAATGAATATTGAAGGTAAACCAAAGAGTTATTCTGCATAAATTGAAGAAATAAGTGACAAAAATACTGTCACATGATTGATATGAGCCATTCCTGAACTGGTGTACCAGGGTACACTAACTCAAATTGGGGGGACTGCAATTCCCCTTTAAACAATGATCAAACTGAGGTTGTTGTTCTCTGGTTCTTAGGATGTGTTGGGATCCAACTAGGTTTCTTTAAAAATTGGTGATAAGGTCATTAACTCTAGTAATGGTGTTTGCAGTTATGAATACCCTTCTTTCTATCAATCAGCAAAATAATTACATATATAATCAACAATCTGAAGTGGACAGGCGGTACAACTTAAAGGGAGATGGAAGTCGCCCCAAGTTTGTTTTCAAAAGTTTGCTAAATCTTACAAATCTCCTCTTATTTCACTCACAAGAATCTTTCATTATGTTTCTGTATAAACAAACATTGAATATTGAAGGTAAACCAAGGAGTTTTTTGCATGTATTTAATAAATGAGTAACATTGTTTCATGATTGGTAAGAGCCATTCCTGAACTAGGATGATGGGGCACACATTCAAATTGGGGGGACTGCATTTTCCCTTTAAAAAATATCTTGATAGACCTGCAACAGAAAAACTTGTTTATGCTGTAATTTCAAGTGGGCTTGGCTATATGGCCACTCTCTTCTGTTTGGTATAGCTGCCTTCTAGAGTATCGAGATTGCAATAGATCTAGAACATGGCTGCTAGTATAATCCATAGGGCAAATTGGTTTATCACTTCTGTATTGGAAGAGCTACACTGATTACCTATCATAATTAGTATTGACCACAAAATCTTCATTCCATCTATTTGGGCCTTTAAAACTGGTACCCCAACCTACCTCAGTACTTTATTACATCAACAAGTTAATTTTAGACCAGTACATTCACACTTTCAATTTGAGCTTCAGGTTCAGACGTGATGTACTGTACAAAATCTTTTGGTGACCATTCAGTAGATTCCTAAATGTTCCACCCTCATTTATGGAACTCCCCCTTAACTTAACAGGTCTTTCGATTTTATCATTCAACACAGGAGAAGTTGTTAAACTTTTTGTCTCCCAAATCTCTCCATTTTTGCCCTTTTCAGCACTCATAAACATATTGAACAGTTACTCTTGTTGGCACCTGCACTGTGTTAGACTTGTGATTGCTACTATTATTAAACAAATAGGAAAAGACATGCACTCATGATTTTGACATCTTAAAGAAAAAACTGCATATGTCTGCTCTTTTTGTTGGTTCTGAATACTCAATATGGCATATAGCCAACATAATAGCTGATCTGTCTTGGTGACTCACATTTATGGAAAGAGGAACTATTAACATGGTTGTTTGTTTCAGTTGAACTTGGTATATTTAATGCAAATTGTAGTCGTCCCACTTCTACTGAAATGTAATTTGTTCAATAAGTGGGTGAAAAATCTTCAATTCTCTGTAGCGGGAACTAGATAGGTTTAGTTCAGGGGTGTGCAACCTTTTCGAACACCGGGCCAAATCATGTTGCTGTGACCATCTGAGGGGCTGCAGTGGAACAGAGAGGTGTGTATGAGGGTGGCGTCTTACCCCCGTTCCTTTCCCACCCCTCCCCGTTAGAGAGACCAAAGTGCCCATCTAGGCAGACCCACTGGTGCTTATATAATATTGCAGTATGGGCCTTCTAATTGTTGGAGAAACTTGCCCCCATGTGGTTTTGTCTCTTTTTGTCGACAAAAATGTTAATCCAGATTTACAATGTGTTTTTGAAGTGTACTTACGTCAAGTTTAAAGTTGCGGTGAAATGACAAGACTTACGAGGGCTGAAAATGGGGCAAATCAAAATTGTTTCACAGGCTGCACAGGAGGAGGCTGCAGGCTGCATTTGTCCCGCAGGCGGCAGGTTGCACACCCCTGGTCTAATTGAATCAATCAGTACCTTGTGCAAGATGGAGAGATTTAAGAAAAGTTGTAGCAAGTAATGATTTAGTCAAATGTGGCACTGTTGCAGCCAGTTCGCATAATAGTTGTTTCATCTGCTACAAGATTGTATCTAGGTAAATGACTGCATGACTTTGTTACACCAAATGTAGCTTGCGACATTTTCAAGTATCATGTGCAATTTACTTTTATTCTTTTCTCTTTAACATCACCCAAGACCACTCTTGGCCAAGTCCAATACCTGATTTTACTACAGTGGAATTGAACATTGAAAAGATGCAGTGAACTACAATTTATTTCACACGATAAAGAAAAGAAGGGATTTAAGCTCAAAACTCCAGTTAAGAGTTACAAACCTCTTCAAAATTTGCACAGTAGCAATTGTCTACTTGCATTAATTCTTTTAAGCATTGTAAACCTGATTTCAAATTTTCATGATTGGATTCAAAAATTTAATCAAAGAACTGGATACTCATCTCTGATACTATCTGCTTCAAGTGTATGTCTTGCAAAGGGCTGGTATTATACTTGTTTTAAATTACTTTTTCTGTAGCCTTCAAATGAAGTGCTCTCAAACTCTCTAAATACACTTTCATCCAAACTTAGCTTTGTGCGCATAACTTTCAACACAAGTCATACAATTTGAAAATTTCCACAAATTAACTTCATTCATAATGCTGCAAGTAATCTAAGTTATTATTTACCACCCTCCTGACCCCCTCCCTCCCCCTCCCTCTTTAATTTCTTCCCCCTCTCTTCCTCCTCCATCCTCAACAATGTTGAGTTGAAACTTCTTCCATATTATTTTACTTCATTTGCTCAGCTATAATTGCTGACAAGCCATAATTTCAGCTTGACGTGCTTTTTCCTTGTGTCTTACTAATGTAAAGTAGTTCTGAATCCTATACAGGACAGATGACAAAAAGTTCAGTCCAATTACTAGCCCTCTACCATGTCTTTGCATAATTTTGATTTAGTTTAGGTCAGATTGCAATGAAATAGTCTCTATTCAATCTACAGTCTAAAATCAGTTAAGTTTGCATTCCATGAGCTGTGTAATATTTTTATATTATCCTTTTCAGAATTGCAGAGGAACATTTTTGGAAGAATTACTTCTACAGGGTGTCCTTAATCAAACAGTCCTCACAGCTCACCAGTCTGGCTGCATCCTCTGGTAGTGAGACCAAGAGTGAGCAAGCCTCAAGGTCAGGATCAGATTCGGAAAGTTCAAAACAAGGTCAGTGATGTTTTGGTCATTTAGGTGGTGCTTTAGGTCAGTCTAATGTTTACTCTTAGCAATTTTGTTAACACAGATTTTCTGACCCTTTCCTTTTATAGACTGGCCAGGTGGTAGAAATAGGAGAGGGGAAATTTAGTTCAAAAGTTTAGGCCACAAATTCACATGTCAGAATAAAGTTCAGCAGAAAAAATGGGTTTGATAGGAAAGTAAGGAAAGCAATGTTTGGACTTTGGAAATGGTATTGAATGGAAAGCTACAAAAGTGTTTATTTATTAGGAAATGATTTTTTTCATTTGTGGGATAAGATCCTTAAATTCCTGTGAGAAATGAATGTGAGAATTAAAATTGTGCAGCAGGTGTATTGTAGTGATAGTTTAGCCTTGGCATCCTCCCGTAATGTATGCCTTCCTTGTTGTGTAATAGCCTTGTGGCAATAGCTTTACGTACCCTAGCAGTGGGTATGAAGTCACTTCCTATTGAAGGTGTTTAAAATAAGGCTGTATTGAAACCAGATTCAAGAGTGCATATTCCAGTTAAAACCAGTACCTTCTATTTAGTTACAAAATTTCTGTGTAACTGGAAAACTGGTATAGGAGAAAAACTTCTTAAAGGGGAAATTGTCTCATCCCAGACATTCCAGTTCTCCCAGCTAAGTTAGTTCAAGCCCTGCCCATAACTGTCTTTAGCTTCTCCTTGTGCAGACACAATATTTCTTAATTAACGCCATATCCTGGTGAGTATACAAGGCCCTAATGTGTAATCAAAATACTCTCTGTGCATGCTGTGTAATATGAGCTGCTCTGCATCTTTTGAATTTTGTAACTCAGATGTCAATCAAAGAGTAGTCACCAGCTGAGACTTTTGCTTACCCCCAAGTAAAAGTCATACTTGGGGTGATGCAAATCCCTCTTTAATCCTGCATACATTTGTCACCTAAGAAGCTTCATTTTGTGATTTATTTTGTACTACATACTTTAATACGTAATGAGAGTATTTTTTAAAGTTTCCTACAAGGCAATCCAAGGGAGGAATTTTATTCCTCTGTTCTTTCTCATTTACAATTATGCAGTCATAAAATATTTGACCTTGTGATTGTAACTACTTGGTGATGCTAGTCTATCTTGCTCCTCATCACCTCCTATTTACATATGTAATTCCCCAACTTGCCTGCAAGTACCATCTGGCATAAGTTGTTAGCACGGGATAGCGCCCTCACATTGCTAGAGGGCTAGGTGGTAAGACCACTCTTCCTCTCTCCATCTTGCCTTGCCTTGCCTTGAGAAAGACATGTGTTGCCTCTGTGGCTACTCAGAGAGTTTTCAACCCCCTTTAAAGGTTTTTCAGAAGAGTTTCCTACTGAACTGAAGTCACACATATTATATAATGTGCACCTTGTCTTAGCAACTGATTAGAAGGACAAACTCATTCTCATTTTGGGTAGCCATATAGCCTTATTTCAAAGATTCTGAGGACAATTACAAAAGAGTCAACAACCGGGAAGGGGTTCGGGTGTTGGGGGGGGGAGGAGGACATGACTGTAACCACAGTTATTTCAAGCACGAGTTGCAAAACTTGGGAAGGGAGGGATCTGGGGCATACTTAAGGTTCTCTGAAAATTGTAAGACCAGATGATCTGTGGTGTTGTAATCTCAGGCATTTTTTTATTTTAATCCATTTAATAAATGGCTGTTTCCACCATTTTCAAGTTTGATTTCATTGAATCAGCTACATACATCTAACTGGTTATGGAATTAAGCATGCACCTGCTATATTAGTTTAATAGGGTTCTGCAAAAAGTGGGGGGACGGGGGAGGGGGAATTCCACTGCTTTTTCAAAAGCCCCTTAGTACTAGTACTCAAAATCAGCTTAAGAGTGGAAACTCTGCCAGCAGCCCAAGGCAAGTCTTCTATCCTTCCCTCTTGTATTATGCTTCACCCCTGTTCCTGTGAAAGTCGTTCTCACAGGTTCTAAATGAAACATATATTTTTAAGTTTCATTTGTAATTATGTTTCGCAACTGTCTCGTCCATCCCGTCACTGCAGATTTTGCTTTTAATCTGGGGCAAAAAAAAATCCTCTTCCTGGTATAAACTTTGTTTCCAGTCCTCTCAATGAGGTAGTGGATAGATTTACAAAAGGGAATTTAAAGAAACTCACCCTGCTTTATCCCCTTGGGTTTCACCTCTTATGTAGCACATCATCTGTCAGGGCTTAACATATCCAACAGCATGGGTGCCGAAAAGCTGCAGTACCCTTGATTATTGTCCTGGTGCCCTTCAAAAAGATGTCAAGGCACTAATAAAAGCTGCCGTCAGTGCCCTTCCCTCACAGTCAGTTTTGCTGTGCCCTTTCAGAGGCTTATGCTAATGTCAACCTTTGTTCAATCAATAATAGAAAATCATCAAATTCATCATAACAATGACACCTGGCAGTTTGAATTTTATTTCTTTTTCTTCTGAATCGTAATACAGATCAAGAAGAGAAGAAGATTGCTGATATGGATGCCCCAGAGGATGATATCGGAGGAGACCTACCAGTAGACAGCCCCGGTGATGGGGAGTTTATCAGTGATGATTTCCAATCAGTACTTGACAAAGAGGATGTTATGAAAGGAATGGAACAGCTAGGGATGGACTCAAAAGACACAGATGTAACAGATGGTAAGTGTTTGTTGATGTCTTTGTTATAATGTATACTGACACTTAAGAGGTGCTTGATGGTCCGAATATTTAAAGGTAAAATGCAGTCACCCTAATTTGGAGTAGTGGACCTGAGTACGCTATTTCATGAATTACTCTTGAGAATTATGTGACAGTATTTTTCTCATTGATTTGTGAAATTAAGCCGAGTAACTCCTTGGTTTCACCTTGAAATGTGCAATATTTATGTTCTAAAATATAATGAAAGATACTTCAAGGGAAATAAGATATTTGTGAGATTTAGCAGTTGTTTCAAAATAAGTTCAGATTGAATGCGTATGCCCTTAAAACAAATTGGTGAAGAGAGTAAAATACAGGGGGTGGGTTAAGTTGTTCCCACCCCAAAAATTTTTAAAGAAAAAAATTCTATTGATGAAACTCTTCAAATGAAACTTTAATAAACTAGCAAAGTTAGAGATTCGGTGTAAAAGTCTAAATAGCCTCTGCTAAAATGTAAAATGCATGATTGTGGACCAATGTTTCCCCTGACCCCTAGCTGATGGAAAACTTAACCTGGCCCCATGAAAGCTGTGTATCTGTTTGTGGTTAAAGAATGAGAAAGAAATGCATGTTTCTTGTAATCCAAAGGGTTCAATTAAGTCTGAAGAGGAAACCTTTAGTTGTACTAGTTTAAACTGTGTGAGGCTTTTAGCATCCCAAGTCTGAATACAATAAGTATCTCACTTGAACATGTGCAGTTAGTTGGGAATGACATGAATAAATACTGCATTTGATTTCTCTAAAGCACATCTTGATCGTAGATGGAGTCACCTATAACCAGCTTTAGCACTCCTTAATAGTTTGATACATATCAGAGGTTACTGCTTTGTAGTGCTTGACAAGTTTGTCATCATGGCTTTGTTTTGATAAATGAGTTCTATTCAAATTTGAGGGCTAGAGAAACTGAAGCTTTTAACTTAGGCTTCAAAATTCATGTCTTGGACCATTTTGATCTTTTTTTTTCTTTTTGTGCAGATGACCAAGTGCCAGAATGGGAAAAAGAATTGCAACAAGAGCTTTCAGTAAGTATTACTGTCTTTTAATAAGGGGGTGGGGTGGAAAACACACCGGATGCTGAGCTGTGCGTGGAAAACAGTTAAACAAGGAAATACTTGAAGGTGGACACACTGGCTATCTTTGCTGCACTGTGCAGTAGAGGTGTGATTGCCCTTGCACAGCACCACACAGAGCAGAGTCCAGTGTGATCCCCCCCCCCTTTTGGAGAGTTAATCAAGTGCATATACATTCTAGTGTTGGACCAATCATGGCAAACCATTCAATTTTGTTATCAGTGAACATGGGTATGAGTAAAGTCTCTAGGGGAAACTTCCTCACCCCAAAAGTTAAAATTCACCTCTTAACCTTTTGGCTATGATCATATGTAGTATATGTCCTATCAGCCAGTCTAGAATGGGATCACATATGACAGACCTATGATGTAGAGGCCTAAAGGTCAAGAGACTGGTTTTGTTCAGTCTGAGGGTTCCTTGGGGATGTAGCTCCTTTGGGGAGCAGAAAGTTCAGGTTTTACCCTGCAACTCTTTGTCAGAGAGTCGATGGGATTTTGAAAAAGTTTGAAATTTTACCAACGTAGTCTGCTTTTAGCCCCTGTCACATTATCAAGAACTGTCATAAACACCTCATGCTGAACAGTTCCAGTGTTATAAATTATCTTCCACTGCTGAATTCAATACAACTGTGGCTACCCAACCCTCTGCAGACAGCTCTTTTCATTTCATTTTAACTGTGTCACATAACATTTGCTGGGATGTCTCTATCTGGGCAAACCAAAATTCCATCAATGACGAATAAGGAATAATTCACATAGGCTACAGTATTGTGTCTATTGACCAGTATCAGTACTAAACACAAGGTAGCCTAGCAATGTATCATTGCCACTCAAACTTTCACTGTCACTACTGTTATTGTCAAAGGTAAAGCTACTCACAATAAATGGGGTACAAGGTCCTTTCTGTTTATTTTTGATAAACATAACAGGTACAACAGGATATACTCTGGTTCCGACCAGGTGAATCAAGTGAATCAAATAACAAAACAGGACTTAACAGACTACTATGAAAAGCAGTCTACAACTATGTCAACACTACATCCTGCTCCCTACAGGCCTGCTAGACAAGAATTCACTTGTCACACAACCAGTTAATGATTGTGTAACCTGAACCCCAGGGCAGAAACCCGTTACTGATCTTTGTCCTAAACCTCTGACCTGCCCCCTGTTTCTTAAAAAGTTACGATCAGTCTTAAGTTTTATTTCAATAGGACTCTTGCATGATAAGTTAAACTTAAGATCAATCTTAACTCTTTATGAAACAGGGCCCTGGACTTGGTACAAGATGAATGACACTACTGTTGCCACTACACCCTGCTGTAAATTTAGAATCTGCATGTTAATTTCATGTTTCTGTATAGTGAAGAACTCTGCAGTACCATTTTCATCTCACTGACGTGCACATGTCATTGACCAATCAAAGTAACTCAAAAAACAGTTGGCAGTTGTAACATGACCATAAGACTTATCTAGCAAAGTAAGTTGACCAATCACAATTTTAGGGAAGTTGCCCTGCATGTATTTTTGGTTGATGATAGCCTACCCGCAGTGTATAATTTTTCATGAATTTGCCACATTTACATGATATTGGTGTAGCAATATCTAGACCCACATTTTAAGTGGTTAACCCTTTAGCTTAGGTTGGGAACCTTATCCTCATACCAACCAGACTGAGAGAATAATTGTATCTCGTAAATGATAAGTAGTATTGTTGATTTCTTGCCAAAGGCCAAGGAATCTGTGCAATCACACTCAGAGTGTGTGTGTTTGTGATGCGTAGCTTGTAAATATGATACCTCAAGGTAGCAATGACTGGTACTTTTCATACTTGGTAAATAGATTCATCATATGGAGAGGAAGGTTCATGTAGTCTTTGGATGGAGGTCAAAGGTCATTTGAGGTTACCAGAGGTAAAAACTGACAACTTTGTAAACACAAAATTTCATAGCAGGAATTAGGAATTATGGTTGCATGTCAAATTGAGAGAAAGAACCCTATTATTTTTGGTGGAGGTCAGAGGTCATTTTAGGTCAGTCACCAGAGGTAAAAAAAAATGAAACCTTGTGAACATGATATCTTAAGGTAGGAAGCATCAATGCTTTTCAAACTTGGCACGTACCTGCATTATGGTCAGTAAATCGAACCTTTAATTTTTGGTTGAGGTCAAAAGTTACCTGATGTCTTTGAAGGTGAAACTACGAGAACCTTGGAAATTGCTTGCAACACGATATCGAAGGATGGGAATGACAAGTACTATTCATACTTGGGAAAAAGATGCTTCATATTAAAAAAAAAGGAACCCTCTTTGTTTTAAAAGAGGTCAGGTGTTAGTTGAGGTCACTTTAGGTTAAAAACTGAAAACTTTGCTATGTACAATATCTCAAGATAGGAACCATAGATACAACATATTTGGCATGTGGATGCACTATAGTCAGTGCATGCTGCTCATATTTTTTTGTTGAGGTCCATGGTTATTGTGATGTCATCAGAGGTCAAGTGGTGAAAACCTTGTAAACTGTAAATGTGGTATTTCAAGGAAGAGTAATAATGATGGGTATCAGAACTCTGTCATTTTTGGTGGAGATCAAAGGTCATTTGGGGACACCAGAGGTCAAAGGGTGAAAACTACATAAATTCAATATCTCATCTTGTGATACCGTGATGGATGTCAAAGTAGGCATGTGGATGCCCCACATTGAGTTGAGTAAGTCTGTCTTTTTGGTGTATGCAAATGTCATTTGGGTTTACCAGAGGTCAAACTATGTTGTTAGGTCACATATTTATGCCATAATTATCTTAAGAATGGAAAATTGGATAGATGCATGAAGGTACCCCATATATCAGTGTAACAAATATGTTGTCACTTAAAATGAAAAGCAAACCCCTTAAAACTGTCTAAAGATGATCATTTTGTATCCATGACCACAGCAGATTAGCTATAAACAATTGTGTATCATCTTAGATTTCAGTTAATTTGCCTTTTGGTACTTCTACCTGCTTCTAGCCCTTTCTACTAGTAAACTCTCTACCCCACCGAGTAACTTTGTGCAAACTCTAAGCTGTCTTCAAACAAAAAAAAAAATCACCTGTGACAACAATGGATCAGATTAAGTCTTTGATTCCAAGTTGTTATTTTCCTCTTGATACTGTTAAACAGTTAGACTAGTACTCTGTTGAAGCTGTGGAGGTCAGTTCTTGCTGTCACTTACCCAAGGCTCTGTTATCTTCAGCCAGTCTAGAACAGGTTCATCCATGATCTAAGAGTATGGTGGCTAAGGGAAGCCATTTTTGATTCCTTGCCGAAGGCAGGCAAGGAATCTATGCGATGGTGATGTCGTGTGTGTGTGT
>WURT03661349.1:5411-26347 GCA_009936505.3 Holothuria glaberrima
ATACCAGGCATGAAGGTACCTTTGTTATGATACTGTACATGTAACCAGTGCTGTGGCCGAGTGGATAAAGGCAGTGGCATTTGAAGCGATGAAGCTTGGAAACCGTGAGGTTCCGGGTTCGATCCCTTGCCGGGTCAAAGTAAGGTGGATTTTTCATCCAAGAGATCTATGGTTTTCGCATCTGAACTGGCTTTTCAAAAGAAGTCAAATTTGATCTAAATTGTTAAGTTGGTTAGCCACTCGAAATGAAGTTGTAATTCATAAGCCACATAGGCTTCTCCCACATTTGTGATTGCTTAGCATCAGGAGCATCGTAAAACAACTACCCTTCAAGGCCTGAATCATTACTTATGTGCATCCCACTTTACATTGTAAAATTTTTATGCCTGAAGGTAAAAAGCTGTAACTATAGCTAAACTGCTGTCTTAGCTGTCAAAGATGCAAGAGGAAGTTTTGCCCATGCTGGCAGTATGCTAATGATTCTCATGGACTGCTTTCTGAATGGATAGGCTGACTATATGGTGTTTCACCACATCACTGCATCCCTGTGTTGTTTAACCATGGAGTTCTCTGACTACTCCCTGGTTTAACAGTAGGCATGTTCAGCAGCCATCATATCAAAATAGTATAAAGGGCCCTAATTTTCTGAAAACATATACAGTTATTGAGAGTTCATGAGCATGCATGCTGTGCTCAACAGCTAGGCCTCATCACATGAAACATCTTCATAGTAGGTTATATATACAGTATGTTCAAATGGTAACTGCCAAGTAGAACAGAATACATGCAGTATGTACTTCTAAGCGCTTAGTGGACAAATTTACGTTAATCCCACGTTAAACACTTCCATTAAATTTTAAAATGTCTTCTTACTTTCCTCCCAAGTGTCTTCCATCACACAAACCATTATCAGTTGAGATGTAGGCTGGGTACAAATTTGGCCATCTAGTTCAATGGGTCAATTCTCATGAATCTTTGGTTAGATGAGGTTTTACGGTTCAGTTTCTAACCAATTGGTTTAGTCAGGTGTCTTTGTATGAACTTATGAGCTGATTAAAGTGTCGTTACTACATTGCATTTAAAGGGGAAAACAGTTGTAGAAATGGATGGGAGAATGGGGGAGGGACTAGGGAAGGTAAAGAGAAAATACATATGTAGGGTTAAGTATACAGTGAATTTAACATGCAATTAATATAGCAAAATGCTTACACTTAATTTTTAAAAAGCTTCTACTGTAATCTACATCAAATGTGTGCTAAAATATTCATGATCTGTAATCAGTTAAAAAATAGGCAAATAGCAAGGTTTGCAAAACTGCCCCATTGTGTGGTCAAAATCCACTTAGTAAGCCACATTAAAATGCAACGTGAGGTTCTAAGCCTATTTTCTCCTGCCTGTTACCGCAATACATCAACTAGCTGAGAGGACATGTAAACCTCTCAGAATTGGGCATGCATGCTCCAATCCATAGCTATTTGCTAAGAGCTCATGAGTTGATCCTATGATTGATCAAGGAAAATTCATGCTGACTATCAATTCACAATAATATGCTATATAAGTTGGAAGCTTACACGTGGTAGCTAGTTTGACACCTGAATCATACATTCTGCAGGTACGGTGTAAAAATTTGGAATCTTATCCACGCTTGCAGCAGTCAAAGATAAAATTAAGCCCTGGGGATAAGCCTGAACAGGATACATTTAGTTTCAGTGATGAAGAGAATTCTACATTTAACTCATTTCAGAGTTAAAAGACTGCTGAAAGTAAAAGTTCTAATAAAGACACTTATGTAAGAAAAGAAAGCACCGAGGAATGTACCTACAATACATTGTTAAACAGACAGCATTGACAAACATCTGTTTGTTGCCATGGTAACATATTTTGCACCTGGATTTCATCATTGATTGAGCTGCTTCGTCAGATGCAAGTGTGATGGCCATGTGCTTGTCTGTTCTGTCTGCCAAATGGTTTTAGAAGTTTGAATTTATACCTTTAACATGTTTTGAAACAAAACCATATCTTCACATCCAGAGAGACCCTAGAAATTTCAGGGAAAATCCCATATGGATATGATCGAAACTCTAAACCTAATTATGGAAAAACATGTTTAGAGTTTGCCTAAATTTACCTCTTGTCCAAACAAAAAAATGACTGCTCTATCATGCCACAACTATAGTGTAAGCTATCAAACCACGCATGGAGGATTCTTTCCCCCTCCCTGTGGTTCTCCCATGAAATCCCACAACACGTAACATACCCAACATGCTGTTCATTTACAGAGACAAGTGCAGGCACGTACTGAATGACAGCAGCATTTGCTTACACAGCATATCATAACAGAAATTTCAATAAGTTTATCCTGGTATCCCATTAATGTATGACTCAGTCTTTATAATCATGGGAACATATTTTTGTTCCTGACTTGAAAATCATAAAGAAAAAACTCACTGGTTTACTCTCAATTCATGTGCAATATGCATTCAGATTGTGAAATACAGTACCATAATTTGTAAAGGCGAATGAAGAGAGCATTTGAAAAGTTTAAAAAAAAAAAGGATTCGGTGTGCTTACCTTTTTACGAGCAAGAACAGTCTCATATATTTAAATTAAGATACCCAGGAAACTTTATTATGCATGGTTCATTTCACAAATCATGCAAAAATGATACTTTCTTGCCAAATTCACCCAAGTAGGCCTACTTGGTTTTACCTGTAATATGCCATTCTTGTGCTGCTTAGCCTCCATATTTTTATACCTGTTTGGATATACTACTGTAAGAGTCAATTTTTTTTGACCAGAGTGTGCTGTTGAAGTGAGGATAAGGCTGAGCAACAAAAGTATGTGACCATAAATTGTCAACATAATCCTGCTACAGTAAGTACTGCAACACCAGCAAAGAATGAAGTCAGTCCTGACCATTGGCGTAGCCAGAGGGGAACCAGGGGGGGCCATGCCCCCCCCCATCGAATTCTGAAAAAAATATTTTTTGAATTTTTGTAATGGAACAAAAATATTGACTTCAAATGATGTTAAATGTTGCACCAGATTGCATGAGGGTACTTAAATATTCAAAAATTTCTCAAAAGGGAGGGGACACTCACTTCACTTAGACACCTCCCCCAGGCCAGTGTTCAGGCCTTGCAGTTTCCCCCACCAAAAAAAATACTGGCTACACCAGTGATCCTGACATGCACTTGGAATCTCATACAATCCTTTTACTTTTTCGTTCCTCCTTGTCCCTCTCTCCCCAACCCCATGGCCAGAAACTAAATCATGTAGGATGAAGAAAAATCTTTTCTCTCACCCATATATACTTTTACACACCCTTATATATACTGTACTGCCAATAGCACACATTAATTATTCCCAAATGCACCCAAGAGATCTTGGGAACTGGGAGTATAAACAATAGTCACTTGTTTATACTCCCAGTTCCCATGATCCTTTGTGCACATGTAGCAATCACTAACAATCTGCTATCTACCTGTTATATTACTCATGAAACTAAAAGTATAAAATTGCAAGCAGTCACCTACGAATTCCCTACCCTCATATCTTCACCTTTAACCATTGCAGATGTTAATTTCTTTCAATATTGTTTGCTTTCTAGCTGAGTTCCAAAAAGAAATGAAAAATTTAAAGGTATTATTTCCAGGTTCCTTGTTATGTTTTAGTTAGTTTTAGCATATCTGTATACATACACTGTCCTAACCAAACAAAACATGTTAGTCACTTAAATACAAGCATTCAAAGTATCTGAAGTAATATTATGTTGCTGGTACCAGATACAGCACTGTAACTGTCTTTGTCGAGGAACCACAATTGATTGCAAAACTCAAAAGTTGACTTAAAGTCTTAGGTGATCTCTGGAAGATTCAGTGTATGATCAACAGCACAGTGTACGCATGGCTGTACACAACATATGGTCTATAATGGCCCTTTGAAGTGAAGACAGTCATAAACATTGTTTTATCATTGCTGGACTGATATAACATACTACACACTCAAGTTTTACGAGTTCCACTGCTTATTTAAAATGAAACCAAAAAAAAGCATTTTAAAGGAAAATGGAGAGATCGAAGCCTTTAAGGTATACATAAACATGGAACAGGAAGGCTTACATTTACAAGCTACGGCCAAAACTTCATACCAGGAGAGAGACACTGTTTTTGGTTTCCCGGAAAAGAAACCTTACTGAGTTACTTGATGTTTACTTTTGCAAAATGTTTCTTGGGTCATAAATTTTGATGTTGTTACTTTCTAGTACAGCTAATGTGCTTACTTTCTATTGAGAAGTGTTTTTAACTTCTGAGATATATAGTTTTAAAGGTCAATACTAAAAGCCAAACTTTCAAATGATGAGATACATTACTACTGTCAGTTTCATCAGGCACTTTGCTTACCCATTAACTTTTTGTAATGAACCAATTTGCACTGTCACTGTGTCAAAAGCCAATGCCATATTTAATCATAGTGCTTTGCTTTATACAGTAGCAATAAACATGAGAATATATACTATTGTAAAGTCTATATCAAATAGTCATAGGTAGGTCAAAAAAAATTAATGTCCTTATTTATAGAGTTAGGAATACTGTATCAGGAGAATTCAAACAAAATTGTACATAAATTTTCTAACAAAATTAAGATATTTCAATTGCAGGCAACTATTGTAAAGTACAGACTCAGGCTCAGCATGCACTTTGTGCTTGATGCATTACTTACCCCCTTGATATACGTGAAATATACTTGCATATTCATGAGGTCACACATCTGGTCAAACCATTCCACTACGCTCCGGCTCAACTTGAACCAATTGGTTGGAAACTGGGCTGTTAAACCTCATCTAACTCATCTAACTCCACTGTACGCTACAAATGAACATTGTTGTATCGCCAACAGCAGCTACCTCTGTGGTACATTTGTAAAACCATGCAATGTCTGGCTGAAGGTCCTACAGGGATTTTTTAAGGTAAAGAAACCCCTTTGAGAACTTTTTGTTTGTCAAAGGGCGGCTAAGAAATACACAATGGTGCCATTTTTGGCAAAGTTTAAAACTGAACATAATATTGCAAAAGCCTCATACTTTGGTGAATTGTTCTTGCTGGTAGTAAGGAAAAGGAAAGTGTTGTCTTAGTGGAAAGGGAAATTGAGAAGTTTGGTTTATGCAAGGTGGCTTGGATGCTAAATATTGCAGTTCTTATCTTTGGCAAAGCTTTGAAACTGTTTATATGTTTAGGAATGACTGTGATTCTGTGATATTTTGGCTTTGGCATGGCACTCTTGCAATACTGGACCAGCATAGGGCCTACTGGATGCTTTGGCCAGTGTAATTACAAAATAGAGAACAGATTTTGAATGGTATTAATGGAAAAATAATCTGAGCATGAAAATTTTGATAATTTGCAAAAGGTCTACGCACAGTTTTCTAGTTTGGAACTGATTTGTAAGAGTAATATTAAATAACATCCTCAACAATGACAAGGACAATACACATTTTGCATGTATGGAGACTTAACTAATTACAGCACACTGGAAAAACCCAACAGATGAAAAGCAAAACTACAATACAGAATTTCCACAAGGTTTCACTACAGCCTGTATAAGCCTGTTTGCCAATTGGTTCCCTCCAAATCACTAGGATACTTGCAGACATGGACTAAAATAAACATAATCCACCATTTTGTGTGATACCTGCTTGGTGGATACTATGGTTTGGTGGGTAAATACCCACCACTACCTTGGAGTCATGATGAATTCTAACCTGGAGTCAGTTTCAGCCATTAAAGTTTCCTTGGATTCATGTGAAGAGCCCTGGGAATGTTTCAGCACTGCTAGAGGTGAGAAGGCAACAGCATGGGTGGTAAAGACCAGGGGTGACATGTCCCCCTCAATATTTTTAGAGGGGAACATAATATATATCAAATGCCCCCCCCCCAATATTGAGGTATGCCCCCCAAAAAATAGTGTTATGCATATTTTCAATATGAATTATTGTGATGTTAGCCTTTTATTGGTGGCTGGGGAGAAACTTAAATTGGAATGACCTGTATCCTCAAGAACCCACCAAATCGATTGGCTTCCGTGGTGGTCCCCTGTAACCCTGGCTGGAGGTACAAAGTGTTCACTCAGGCATGGTGCCCCCCCCCCCCATAATTTTAACAGTTTGCTGCCTTGGGCTATAGTATCACACTCCATGTATAAGCTGCATGCTGTACATATAACTTATGCAGATATCTTCTACAACAACATCCTACAGTGTGCTTCCTATATCATAGCTGTACCTTAAAGTACTTTCTCTTTCATATGATAATAACAGCAAACAAATCAGAGCTTAAGGAAAGTGATTGACAAAACAGCTTTGATTGTTACCGTACCTTGATGAATGACATTATATATTACCTGGAGGCATTGTATAACACACAAATCCCTGAATTTCTGAATAGATATTTTTAAAATTAGCTATAATCAGAACAGGATAAAACAGAACATTTAAAATACATTGGATTCAGTGTATGTACTGTAGCTGCAATTAATACAGGAATAAAGTTATAACTGGTGAAATTTGACTTAATCAATTGTGACACATCTAGAAATTCCTTTAAAGACCTAGGAAGGATTTCTGATACATTTCCAGGGATCATACAAGTATGCCACTATTTATAAATGTAAGTCACAGCTAGCATACAGCAAGGTGTCGTTTTACCTCTTTATAAACAATGGAAACATAAACGAAAATGAATCTCATCTTGAACTTACATCTAGCAAAATGCCAGACTGCTCATTGGCCAACAATTTGCAAGAGAAACACATGATCACAGGATACTCTTAATAGACTTGAATGAACACAGTGTTCCTTATGTGAATACAAGCCTATACCACACAAGGTATTTAGTAGTCCTACCCAGGAAGGGGGGGGGGGAATTCATACATTCCAGGAAGTTTCTACATTAATACTGAGGGTGTCAATGTGGCATCCATGGGACACATTTTTCACCAGGAGTTTAAATTTGAAACACATGTCTTTACTTGAAATATACTTGATAATTGATATATCTGTTGGATGTCTTCAAAGTATATTTTTCGTAACAGCCTATACACTTCCTGTTGTCCATATGTGAGTACATTCTTTCAATGGATTGAGTGGACCTATATAAATACGGTATTAATGAAAACTTTATCCTAAAAAACTGAAGGATTACAGGACACAATAGCCCCCCTTCCCCACCTCTTATGCAGCTACAGCATGGCTGGATACATAACAATTTCCTCTTCCAGTTCCAGGGTATGTAGGCTACTACCACCTCCCATGCACAGGATTTCTTTTCCAGCCACAGTGGCCAAATTTTAAATTGGCACTACTGTACTGGCTTATTAAAGCAAAATTGTCTAAAACAACCCACTTTTTTCAATATTGTAAAAAATAGGCCTATTGTATAGATGCAGTCAATACGTCTATAGAAATACAGTATCACCATTGCAGACTTAAGTGCCCATATCATTACTGCCACAACTTCTCAGGGGTCCTTAGCTTGGAGTTAGTGTCATTGTGTCCCTCTACCATATACAGTGCCATATAAAGTGTGATGTATAGTACCATACAGTGGTGGACTATAGATACCCACTGTCACTATTACAACTATGCTATGTAAAAGTCACACTAAACTGTACACATTTGTGTCACCATACAACTTCAGAAAGTTGAGAAGGGCCAATATGACAGTGTATAGTAGGACGGATTGACTCTAACTTGCATTTCATCTCTCTTCTTCAAAAGTATCCTCCATCTTCTAAACTAATCATGTGATCTGCTTTCATAAAACAGTAAATAAAGGCCAACATGACAATGTACGACAGTATCAGTCCGAAAGTCACAATGTCCCCTTTCAACTACAATTTTACTATTAAAATATGTATTAAATTGTTACTCAAATCACCACCAGACTAAGGAAACATTTGATGGCGTAAACATATTCCGTTTGCCATGGTGTTATGCTCTCATTTCATTCCTTCTTCACCAAGTTTATTTTCTTTCATATCATTTTTCCAATTTTTGTCAAGCTTGTAATAATAAATATCTTCCTAAAACACATATTTTCCAGGAAATGATTTTTTTAAATTAGAAATTAATAGACATCCTTCTTTTCCTCATTACCTGCAGGTACCCAGGGTAAAGCCACAAATGGTAAAACAGCTCAAACCAAACGCAAAGTCATCCTGTCTGAACACAATCACAACTCATTCACTAATTGTTCCACAAACTCTGAGAAGCTAATTAATTCAAATTCAAATTTCCCTGATATTTGGAGCCAGGGTACAACCTAAAAGGAAGACAAATCCTAATATTAATCTGACACAAACTTCCGGAGTCACTTTCTATCCCTGTTGAATGAAAACGATCCTGTACACAGCAGACATCCTTTAGGAGATATCGACCAGGAGTAACCTTTCGAACTGCAAACTGTCCTGGAATATCTGAAGTTTCTCATCAACTAGTAACGAATCATTTAAATTGACAATGTTCAAACCTCATGCAACTTCATGACTACGTGCTGCAGATAAGGGTGTATTTGTATTTGACTGGGATTTCATGTGCTTTGCCTGAATGAATGAAAGCACACAATCATATAAACCACCATTTATTTATTCCTTCATAACGCATTTCACACACAAAATAGGACAGAGAATATTCCTTTCAACCAACTGTGGATGCCGTCCCGCCTGAGGCAAAATACTACCCTACCAACTAATCAGTTGTCCAAATATAAAATAGAGGCATAATGCAAGACTAAAAATATTTGGTGTCTGGCAAAAGTATCAATACTTGAAGGAAGCAAAGCCATTCCAGTTTTATGAAAAAGAAGCCACCTGCACAGCTTGTTCCCTGGAGACACACGAAAAAGATCGGATTTGATGGATGGAACTCATTCATGGAATAGCAAACACGTGATAAAAAAATGTATCTCTCTGGATCAGCTTGTGAAGCATATGAACAATTTGTGTGACAACGTGTTCAGACTTGCCCTACATACAAAATTCTTCGACGACAGGGAATTCACAGCTAACTTTTGAAGCACACAGAGCTCGCAAAATTATTTGCAAACAAGTTTGGCAATAAACACTAGAAATAGTCAATACTGCCAGCTAAATTTTGGTTGAGCATTTTATTTTCCTTCTGGATTGCTGAAGTATTTATCATTCCCCTGAAAAATTACTCAAACCAGTAAGTACCAATTTGAAATTGAATTTCAGGTTTTTATTCTTTTAAAATATTTATCATTACTAGAGTCTTTCATTTGGGCAGATTGACACATTTATTTTAGACCCAAGGGATTTATGTCTCATTTTTTATTTTTTTATATTTTTTTTCCTCCTTTTAAAGATTTTGTTGCTTTCAATTCTGAGACGAAAATGGGCAGTCATCTTTTCTGGCCAACACTATCCATATTCATTGGACTTATTCATATTCATAGCAGTACCAGTCAAATGCATCCCCCTATGAATGGACCTTCCATGGAGCCAACTCAACCATTCCATAACTTACGGCCAGATAGGAGGGGGCAGGTTCGACCTAACCCCTCCTCACCGCCCTCTTGTAGAAACAACCCTTGTCAAAACAGTGGTACATGCATAGACACAAACAATGTCACAGTCCCATTCATATGTAAATGTCGCCCTCTTTATCTTGGAAGACTATGTGAGGTCGTGGTGAAATCCCCCAAAAAACTGAAGCTGGTTGAAAAAGGGGCACACCATTTGAGAGTCTCTTGGGAACCACCAAATGTTAACAAAGTCATCTACGGATATATGGTGCAGCACCATCAGTTTGGCACCAATTATATCACCCGCAGTGATCTGATACACCCTAGCACCTTACAATACACGATACAGGTAAGTAATAGCATGGTTCCTAGGCCATCATGCCCTCAATCAATCATTAACACACCCTCAGAGGAATATTCTCATTCACTCAAGATATTTAAGTTCTCCCAATAACATTTACTAAACTGAGTCCTCCCTTAAATCTCATTAACTGTCTTTTAGCACAGGGGTTTTCCAACCTTTTTCCACTGGAGTACCATTTCACATTTTCGTGGCACCACTAAGTACCACTGTACAATATTCAAATATAATTGTCTTTATGCGCTAATACCGATATCAAATAGCTGTCAATGTACAGCCAGGTGAGGGATGCAGGAGTGAGAATAAAAAAGAATACAATAAAAAAATTGAGCATGCCATGCATCACACCACATACCACTGAGAAAGTCCATAAGTACCACTGGTGATATGCATACCACAGGTTGGGAACCCCTGCTTTAGCATGTTCCACAATGTAAATTCAATGTCTAAAACCAATTCTCCTCTACTGAATAGCTGTATGCTATCCTTTTCATTCAATCTACTGAGTTCCCTACTGCACATTGAGAATCCCCTCTCTTTGACTTCTTTCATGGAGTCTGGGAGACCATACTGTATACTACACTAGGCCTTGGTCTGCATGCCTTTAAAGAACTCACACTGGCAGGTATTGGTAGAATGACATACTACTGCGTGTGAAGACCAGACCAAACTTTCAATGCACCATTCTATAAATCCTGCACCTAAGCTCGCACCTAAGACACCAGTGCCTAATGCACATACCACTGCATGGGCCATCTCTCCTCCCTGCCACTCTGCCAAATGATGGTATGCAATGTCCCCATCCACCCAAAAATTGCTTTAAAACAATACACTAGGTAATACAGACCTTTTAAAATTTAGAGCAATGGGTCTGTCTACATATGCCCTCAACTGTACCAAGTACTGACAAACTTACCCCTTTGCAAACCAAATATATCCCTAAAGGTCCTAGAAAAATGTACTTTTGAAAAGACCACCTTTCGAATGGACCAATTTCGACATGGGGTGATACTTCTTCAGAGGTTCTGAAGCTAACATGTCTTATTCCCATTTGCTCTACTTTTTTCATGAAATTTCTTGTTCCTTATCTGACATTAATTATCACAATTAAAAATTTTAATGAATCTGTCAAATTTTCCAAAATCGAAACTATTTACAAGCTGTCAATCAGAGAGGTCATACAACCAGCATTTTAATGATAGGGTAGGTGGGAAGGGGGGGGGGGGAAGAGAGTTAAAAAAGATTATTTTCCCAACAGGTTCTGACATAATGACAATTAGCCTTGTTCAATTCAGAGAGAATTGTTCACCCTCCCAAAAACCCCCTCCCTACCACTACTACCCCACTAATTACACCAATGATGGATAGCACTCACTTTTTTACAGCCTAAAAAGTGTCCAACATTATGTAGCAAAGTTGTAAGGTAGCTCAAAATGCATGAATGGATACTGCATTCAATATCTTATCATTTCGTTTTAATTATTTTTGTTGGTATTTTTGTATTTCTTTCACTCACCCTGGTGGAGGGCAGCATTGTTATGGCTAGAAAACCGTCATGAATGATTTGTGACAAACATATATTTGAAATTAAATTAATACTAGCCTATGATCCTGGTTTTCCTTCAATATTACCAACTTGTAGCAATACCAGTAATTTTTCACTGGTAGCTAAAGGGGCGGGAGGGGGGGGGTCTTTTGTGGTGAAAACGGAGAGGCCCATTTATCACTGGTCATCATATATTATGTAATACATGAATTAGAAAACTAACTGCATGCAAAATACTTTTTCTAAGGGAGGAGAGGAGGGAATCTGGATGGGAAAAACTGAGTATCTTATGAGGAAGAGGGGAGAAACAAAAATTGAAGTTACAGCAATATCATTTACATTATATAAAATTCGAAGATTTTTTCCTAAATCCTTTCAGAATCATAAAATGCCATGCAGACATATTCTTGTATTAAAGTTTCTTTACCCTATTCTTTCTTTTTTTATGAAATTCCTTGAAGAATCTTGAAGAAGACACCCAATACACAGTCTGTATAAAC
This sequence comes from Holothuria glaberrima, assembly GCA_009936505.3. Classification (NCBI taxonomy): domain Eukaryota; kingdom Metazoa; phylum Echinodermata; class Holothuroidea; order Aspidochirotida; family Holothuriidae; genus Holothuria; species Holothuria glaberrima. The sequence continues at coordinate 17,358 of WURT03661349.1, forward strand.
ATTGTCTTTGACAGCGAAACATCTCACGAAGCTGTTCTTCGAGAACAATGCCTTGAGGTGAAAACCCAAAGCACCATGATCTCTTTGACCTCAATAGCTCCTGTTGCTATTATTTGTGCAGCAGTTTTCTCACTTCTACTCCTCATCTTTGTGCTAATTCTTTGTCTCAGTAAGAAGAAGGGACAAAAACAGCAGAATTCAGGGACATTTACCTCAATGAGCTGGAGGAGGGGAAATCCAACGAACGGCTACCAGGATCGTTCTTACCTCACAGACAAGGAATTAAATGACAGTGTTCAATTTAATGATGAAATGTTCCATAATTCTCCCTACACGCAGAACCAAACGAATAATGCTTCTCGGGATAGCTGCGGAGATGACGTGTTTTATAAATATAAACCCCAACCGAAAGAAATTTATATGAACCAGCATCACTTTGGTCGTTCATGTTCTGTATCTGCTGCCCCCAGCTGGAGCAGCCCAGAGAACCAATTAAGGGACAGCAGGTGTCAGTCTACAAGTCTGGCATCATTTCAGTCCAAACATAAACGGACCAGTAGTGCGCCTCACAAGTCTTTCCGAGAACTTCCTCCATCCATTAGCAATCACATGATGCGGTCTCCAACCGCCAGAGATAAGGATGCCACCAGCGAGTTTGATGTGGGGTCGTACTTTTTGCCACGGAGTTGAGAAAATGCTCAAAGATAAAACTCTCAAAGAGAAAAAGAAACAGTGCCCTCGGGATGATACTAAAATAATGATTCATGGGAATACTAATTGAGGGAACTCAGCAGCCATTTTGGAGTGATAAGGATGTATAATTTTATGGTAAAATGTTGCTAATCATGTGCACTCATATGACTTTTATGTGAAAACACAGAGAGGTCGGTACGTTTTCCCTTTAAAATTCCATACACCTACAGTTTATATTGACATGATGTAAAAATGGCTGTAAAACAGCAAATGTTTTCTCAGAAAACTTAAGATTTTCCTGAAAGTAATAATTAACAATGCACAAAAAAATGGAATCAGTATTTGCACAATGAGGCATTTCTGAGGAATTTAAATAGAAACCTACGTACGTAGATGTATTTTGGAGATGATCTATAAGTTTTGTGATGCATTATCAGGTGCAAATCCAGGTACAGGCTCAACTAATCAATAAGTCATTGCATTTTTGTCAACTTTTATTTGTCACTTTGTCACTGATTAAAATATTGTGAAGTTCTGTCTACCAAATATATCTGCAAAGCCAAGATTTTTTGAAACCATCCCCATGGAAGGCCCCTGGGACCCTCTGCCACAGACTCACTGTGCATGTGAGGGATAATAGAGCCTCCTATCTCCAATTCCAGGTTCTGCACCTGGTTACATTACATGTTTCCATACTGAACTGAGTACGAGATTCATATTGCAAATGTATACAGTATACTGTATGTACAAAATTCTTGTACATATCAAAATTAATGTAAATATGACTGCAAGTAAATGTGTGAGATCAGGAAGGATGAAAGTGGCATAGCTGTAGCAAATATAGAGTGTCAAACTTTTATCAACCAACAGGACTTTGCAATAAATTTAAAGTTTAGGTCTAAAGATTATATATTAAGACTTTGTACCACGCCATTTTTATTGTAAAGTTGTAAACTCTTATAGGAATTGAGGAATGGGTGGGGATGGGGGGGGGTACAAGGGATAATTTTCAAGTTGAACTTCAGGTATTGCCTATCTGCATATATTCCGTAAGTTTGTGTTTAAAGTGAAAAGTTGAGTAGTAAAAACTACCAGATTCTTTATTCAATATATACCACTGTGCATATAGAGTTATCTAGGCTGTTAGTCAGACAAGTTGTTGAAGGGGGATGAAATGGATTTCCGGGACAAGACATTTTCGGGAGGGAGGCACATGTTCAAGCAATAGCAATGTTTGTTCTGAAACGCTCTGCAAGTGGTGCCATTTTTCTGGAGGTTGTGCCTCCTTGTCCCCCTCACCCGAGCTCCCAACTAACTACAGGCCTGAAGTAATATGCACTAACTAACTGTTTTTCTAATTAATATCCGATTAAAATGCCAATTAAGATCAGCACTACTTTACCAGCTGAGAGAATATTCCAGCTGAGATTAAGTGAATTTATCAAATATAACTGATTTCAAAAATCTTAAAGGGAAAATGCAGTCTCCCCAATTTGAAGTAGTGTACCCTGGTACACAAGTTCAGGAATGGCTCCTATCAATCATGTGACAATATTTTTGTTATTTATTTCCTAATAATTATGCAGAATAACTTCTTGTTTTACCCTCAATATTCAATAGTTTAAACAGGAACATTATGAAAATACTTGTGTGCAAAATAAGAGAAGATCTGTAAGATTTAGCAAATTTTTGAAAATCAACTTGGGGGACTGCCTTCTCCCTTTAACAATAAATTATCTACATAGGATGCCATGATACAAGCTACTACTGTGACCAGACATGTAACTGGCCAGTTATGTAAGAAATGTGTTCACTGCTTATATGTAAACAACTTAAACATGTAAGCTTGCCTTGTGTGGTTGCTGATGAAGCTAAATTGAATCCTGAAGATAACAGTGTGAATAATAAGTTGTATTTCCTCATTCATACTGATGTAATGGTAAGTTAAATATAAAATGTATGCCACAGAGAATAATTTAGTATTTCAATTTTGCATTAGCAGCTTCACAGAGTTTTTACTTATCAGGTGGAAATCACTGAAAACCCTATGATTATGCACAAGAGTGCTACACATTTTTGCATTTGTGTAGCAATTTTGTCAGTCTTGATAGCAAATTGAGGGGCGATACTGGATAAATTATTCCCCGTGTCATGTACATGGAACAACTTGAAACAGTATTGCCTTGCATATACGTAGCATGGATATGGCAGTCAATTCTTATGCAACCCTAGGGTTTTCACTAATTTTATGATAAAGAAATACATTAACCTAGAAACTGGAAAACATAACTTCATCACAAAATTGATCTGACGTGTTGAGTCATAGCTTAGAGACTTAAGTTACTGTTGTACAACATGGATGTAGAAATTTTGTACCAGTCAAATGTCTCAGAGGTAAGTTATTCTTGTAGAGATCATGTGACAATGAGTCATACCTTACAGACATAATGTTTATGCCCAAGGGGTACTGAGATCATATCTATGAGAAAAGTCATTACATATAGATCCTAGTGGCACTATATGGTTGAAAATGAACAAAAGTTTCTTATTCTCATCCTGGTCAAGCTAATGAATTAAACAAAATAAAATGTATTACATCAAGTCTCACACAAGAACTTTTTTATTACTAACCTGGGCCCTGTTTCATAAATGGTTAAGATTAATCTTAAGTTTGATTTCAATAGAATGACTGCAAGGCAGATCAAAATTTACATTGATCGTAACTCTTTATGAAACAGGGCCCTGGTGATATTCTGTCATATCCATAACACCATATACTCAAAACGGAATGCAGTCAACCACCCCCCCCCCCCATTAAATAAGAACATCCGGGTATACTTGTTCACGAATGGCTCCTTTATCATGTGACAACATCTTTGTAACTGAACTGTTTGATTCACACAGAATGACTCTTTGGTTTACCTTTAACATGAAATACTTGTGACCTGATGATTCTCGAAAGATACTTGCAAGTGAAATAAGAAGAGATTTGTGACAATTAACTGATGTCTCAAAGGCAGATTTATGACAATTAACTGATGTCTCAAAGGCACTGTTTTTTGGGGGGCCTCTTGTGGAGAGGGGGGACTGCTCATTCACACTGCCCCATGCCTCAGCTCAATTCCTGGCTTATTTTACACTGTCTCATGTTTAAACATGGGCTTTAAAATCCTTCAGAATTAGCTCAATGGTTTAATATGCAAGTGATTTTTTCAAGAATCTTGTGATTCATTTTGTCTAAGAGACACAAGACAGGTGCTTCACACCAACTGATACTAATGATTTAGGGCAGCTGGCTGATTGAGTCCTAATTTGACTAGTTGGGTAAGGAAAGGGTTTAGGGAACATTTAAGGAAAGAGTTTAGGGAAGATATCATTGTGATGTGTGAAAAGAGATTTATATGTTAGCATTCTGGTGAAATTTCCATTCAGTCATTCATAGGTACAGTTTGATATTTAACAGCAACTTGAATGAAGTTACTTTATTTGTGACCTATTAAGTAAGCTTGAAGCAAGTAGGGGTCATCACCTCCTTGAACATTGATGAACAATACTTTATTTTCTTTGTTTTTTAATTTTTTTTTTCTTTTTTTGACCTTGAAGTTGCAAGGGATGTGAACTTCCCATTGAGAATTTGAAATTTCTTTAATTCCCATGATGCCTCTCATGCATTCACATTCTGATAACATGAGATCATGAAGGAAAAAAATAAGTTGTAAATTTGAAGACAAAAGAGAGAGACCTCATTGATGTGAGGTTCCCATGTCACATGCGCTTGCATCGTGTTTATTTGGGGTTGAACATGTGACAACTTCAAATGCTAACAAATATGCAGTGTTAGGCCAATCATCATTATTCACCATCCGTATCGGCCAATATTCCCCTATCTCATGTAGTATGTAGTATTGAAGTCGGTAAAATTTACCTTAACTGCTGATATCACCTAACCAATATTTACCGCCCTACATGTCATACAATGGTGTATTATTGGACTATATTTTGCAAATTCCTATATATTTCCTCATCAAGATGAAACCACACTTAATTGTGGTGCCCATTGGCCTATGGTTAGTACGCACAATGCTTATTTTCTAAACATCCATATCGGATCAGTATTACAGTAGTAGACTATGTTGATGACTGAGATATCAGTTTTGGTATTTGCAATATCAGTACAACACTACAAATATCTTGAGAATCACACATCGGATTTCAATGTAAATTTCACAAGCATATATAGACCAAGCACCCCTCTAACATATCAAGTTTAGACCCTTCTCTTAATGCCACTAGGACTGTTTCAGTGCAACTGTACTCTTTAATTTCTCAGAGAATGGCATGGAAGTACTTATACAATAATTCAGGCCTTGTAAGGGCAGTTGTTTTACCACCCTAAGAGAAGAGACCACAAATGTAGAAGAACCCTGTATGGCTACTCAGTTACAACTTCAAGTCAGTTGGCTATCCAACTCAATAATTTAGATCAAATTTGCTTCCCTTCGAAAAGCTAGTTCAGATGGGAAAACCATAGATTGCTCTTCGATGAAAAACCCACCTTACTTTTACCCGGCCAGGGATCGAACCCAGACCTCCCAGTAGCCAAGCTTCATGGCTTCAAATGCCATCGCCTTTATCCATTATGCCACAGCACCACTTGTAGTACTTCCTCAGTACCACAGATCCATATTAAGAGACACAACTTCAAGTACAGTGCAACTCCTATTTCATACTGCCCTGGTAATTGTACTCACTTGAACTGCCAGTCCATCACTAAATATTTACACCCGAAGATTTGGCCATCAGAGCAAAGCATGAGAGTTTTGTTTTGACTATGAAGCACCACAACCATAACACTCGGCTTCATATAGTTTTTACTATGTAACCTTGGAATTATGCAAGGAAAGCATTTCTTTGAAGGATAATGTCTCAATGTGAGGGGATGTTTGTTTGCTCAGCCATCAAAATATGATCTATTTTCATTTGTCCATTTGTCTGGTGTCTACAGCAACTTTTCCCACCATATCTTCCTGTAAACCTGTTTGAACTGCAGACTAAACACGTTTCACTGTCTGTTGGGGTCATATACAGAAAAGTCAACTACAAACTACTAAAGCCATAGGCCTAATTCCATTAAGTACACAGACTTTAAATTCTTTCTCACCTGAGCATCTTTAATGGCATTTTAGTCCAGATAATTGTGCATTTACAGCATAGGGGTTTCAAAAAGCGACAATAAACCAACCCAACAATTGCTATTGCCCACTGTATCGTAAACTGCCCTAGGTACCCATCCCTAGGAGAGTGTATCACCAAGCTGGCCAGCACTGCATGGGCAATACATCTCACACATCATCCAATTTTTTTTTTTTATTGTTGTTGTTGTTGTTGTTATTATTATTATTATTATTATTATTGCAAAATAATACTCCTTATTCAGAACCTATTCCCTCCTGGAGTCAACTTTGACACAATACAAGACATCATATTTTGGCAAAATGACATCACCATATTCTACAGTTTCAAAAGCCTATTAAGTCTCTGATCCCACTCTCCCTTCCCCTTCCCTTCCCCATCCATCTTTCTCCCTCCCCTTCCCCTTCCCTACAAAAGTTTTGTACTCTTGTGAAAGTGATGGAAAATAGATGATTCCTTTGCATAGTGAGTCAGACCATTTGCCAGAATATATGTCAAAGGATTTGTCATTTGGATTTCATTTGGACATGGAAATATTCTGCAGGAAATGTCACTACCCTCTCCAAGTAATCTCAACATTTTCCCTAAAGGAGTACACCCTCACACTCTGGCCAGCACAAGCATCCCATGCTACCAGAAATCCTGACAATGCACATACATAGAACAGAGTGTACTTACAGACTTCCCGACATTTCAGAAAACAATATTTCCTGACTTTTCACATTTCTCCAGCTTCAAGTATTTTTCAGCCAATTTCTAGTGTGACATGCTGCCATGGTGTTTGGATAAGAAACAAAATAAAAGGTACTGACCTTTTTTTCTTTCGACCCAATCAAATTCCCTGACTCTACCCTGATAATGGCAATTATTCTTAATTCTCCTTTGCTGGAAAAAGGAAAACTTATTTTCCATCATTTTCCTGAAGGCTGGAAATCCTGTAAGTTGTACTCACACTCAGTTTGGCACATACAGTATGCCTGTCCTCAAACTGACAAGAATACAATTGTACTCATACTCTGAATGCTCACAGATGCAAATATTTGTACTCCTATTGAAAAAATGTGTACATAGCATGATAGACTGGAATATTGCCCATGCACCTACGGAGTAGATTGGCAATAGTGGTAACAACGTGGAAAACATAATGTAAAATCGTACATAAATTGATTCCTGTACTTCTTTGCTGAAACATACTTAAATACCAATTTCTGATGATCATCAAAATTTTGCTGAACTGCAATTTGATTATCATTCATTCAAACAATAGTTTCACTCCGGTCGGTCATCAGTGACTTTGAGTCAGTTGTGTTCCCAATTAAGCTAACACACTTTGTTGGCCAATACTGCCATGAGCAATTTAAACTAAGTGCAGGCTACTGTTACTCAGTCTTAGAGGTGTACTAGAAAGGAAGTTTGGAGATGCAGCTATAGTAAACTAAGTATGGAGAATTGTTACTGTCTGGGATGAGAGTAGAGAGCCTTTAAAATGAAGAAAATGCTCCAATCACTTTAAAAATCAAGTGTCTTCATTTCTTGACTATATCCCATAAAAATGGGTTCTCTTTAATGTGTCCACTTCTGAGTACACACCAGACTTGAAGCAAGTTCATGGTCATCCTTGAACTGTGGCAAATCTGCTGGTACAGGAAGAAAAAACTATTGTCCTGGCAAAAACTCAAGCCAAAGTAGGGAACCCACTTAGGATGGGAAGAACTAATAACTGGTAATTTTAAGTCTTGCCTTTCCTCTCCATTTCCTGCTGTTTCTCTGCAATCAGGTAAATCAGCATATCCTCTAAAAATGCAGAAACCTTTCAGAACTATGCCCTGTTTTCACTGAAATCATGTGCTAGTTGCCTAGTTGGCTGTCTGCCACCACATGGTACAGCTGACATAACAATCACTGTTTTGTTAGGAGCTGGTGGCCAGAATCATTTTCAACTTTGATGATTTTAAAAGCTATCTTACTTTGAAATCTGTTGACATAAAACCCCACCTACAGCTATCTTTGGTGATCTATATCAAAAAATCTATTAACGATAAGATTTTAATTTAAGGTCTGGTCATTCGAATAAAGTCTTCGCATAACTATACAAATAGAAAAGGCATTTGACTGAGTGTTGCATGGGTTAAGAAACTAGGCCTATAATATACTCTTCAACTATGCCATATAAGATGGGTTTATGTCAAGAGTAGAACCAATAAAGGTGTTAACAACCAGAGCCGATGAAATTTAACAGTTACACATAAAAACATATGAAGCAGTTTGAAGACAAAGAATGACGTCCCACAAAATAACGTTGCAGACTAAGGGTTTACTAATATACTATCAAGTTCTGTTAATCAGCTTGAAGCAACTTATATTAGCTGTGAAACATTAAAAATCTTATAAATCCTGAAAGATTAGAAATCTTGTCCTCAATAACCCTAGCATAATGTCATTGACATGTACAGGCAATGTCAGTATAGGCATTTATCTCAATACAATGGGGTAATGACAGCATCCATGACCATGAATCCATTATTAGTATGTCTAAAGTTCCTATCTTTTCTCATCGAAATGCAAATCAAGCAATGCACTGATTAACTTTAAAATAAATGCACTTCCTTGAAGAGTTACAATACTGCATGTCCTTAAGAATAACAAGACCTCAGCACTTATGAGTGTTTAATTAGCCAATTTCATTATTTCAAAATCATATAAGGTTTATAATGAGTTTTATTCAGACTGTGAACAATTTCTTCAATACTCAACAAGCTCAAATAGTGAATATGTAGTTTCACTTTCAAAACAGTAAAACAAAAGCTATCTGTTCTAGCTATTTCAATTATGTTGTTGGGTTTATTCTAAAATGACATTTATGAAAGTTAGTCCAGATAGTGTTGATGGCACTTCACATATAAAATAAGCGTATATACTAGTCACATGTTTCAGAGGTTTTAGATCTTATGTTCTGTTCACATGTTTTAAATACTCTCTGAAAATGTTACGCTATAAACTCAGTGAAAAGCTAGAAACGACAAAGTACATCACTTTCAGACGCTGTTTTACACAATATCAACTACAGTACAGTCAATTAAAAACTGTAAATTAGTTATACAATT
>WURT03661349.1:26447-37798 GCA_009936505.3 Holothuria glaberrima
GGAACAGCCACAAGCATATCCACACAGGCATGTAAACGTTTGTGCAAATAAAGACTGTTTACCTACAGTAACCACTTGGTTTAGATGACAAATGTATAGTCTTCCATTTCACATTCAGTTTAGTGAACTCAGGGTCAAGAAGCCACTTATCTGCATTGAGAACCCTACACAAGGTTGATTGTGGATGAACTAAATTACCATTTCACTTTCCGCTAGCACTGAGAGGTTAGCAAAATGGGGTGATGAAAAAATCCTGCTGCCTGGGACCCCATCATGTTCCCATTTGAAGGATCTCCAGTCTTTAGCCACTTCCCTATAGGTTGGAAGGGGTGAGGATTCTTATTCTGCACCACAACTCAACAGCAGAATCAAACAAAATCTGAAATCTGACAACTACGTAAGTCCTAAACCAGGAACTCATTTTTATGAGCAAATAGCGAAGCATATCTGTCGTGTTTTGGACTTGCAACAGTCATTAGATCCAACATGGTGACATTTCTCTTGTTTTGTTATGTCCTGTACTTCTTGTACAATATTGTAACTTTTATAAAACATAATTAATGCAAGTTAAGTGACAAAAAATGATTGTTAATATAATTTGAAGAAAAAATTATGCTTTTCTCCCTCCCTAGTGACTGTCTTAAGTCTAATTCGAAGCTTCATCACCTCTTTACTGTTTTGCAGACTGTTGCTAAAAACAATGTGCTTACTCTCCCCCAACAAGTACTATTTATAGTAGATTCAGAACTAAGTAATGGTATCAAGAAACTAGTTTTAAAGGATCCGGTGAATACAAAAGTTAGTTTATCGTTAAAATGTAATCACAGTTATCACAAAATGTGGTTTTGATTTAGAGTATTTCTTACAAATCTAGGGTTTCCTAAGGAGTAGGTTATGTAATCCTACCAGCCTATCAGTTATTGCATATTTTCACATCAGTGATGGCAATCTACGGGTTGGGTGCATTGCAAAGTGGTGTGAACGACGTGAGTGCGAGAGCTCAACTGACTGCTTATACTGTAACATGATTATGATATGGCAAGGCACAGAGCAGATTCGTGCAGCCCGCTTTTTGTGCTACCACACAGCAATATTTTTCTGATTGAGAAAAGCCTCAAAAGTCAATACCGCTTTAGCCTACATCCATGCTGCTGAAGCCTCCACAGTACACACTGTGCCATTCATGGCCACCAAAGGGTGATTGCTGAACTGTTGAATGATCCCCAGCAAAATATGAAAGTGCTACCTTTGAGCGGGCACTTCCCATCATTAAAAACAATCACATAAAAGACAAACCTCCACTAGATGCATGACTCCATCACATTTGTTAGCATTTATTCATGCACGGTGCTTTACAGAGTTTATATTTTAATCAAAGCATAATGTTTTCTAACTGATCCTGTTGGGGAATTGGATAAGGCATTAGACTCACACTCTAGAGGTGTGAGGCTCGGTCCCCATCACTGTGCAGATGTGATCAATTTCTTTTCCCCTTAAGCTTTAGATTCGCTAGTGTGAATGCCTCGCATTCTGGTTAAATCAGTAATTTGCAACCCTCTCCAGAAACAGTATCAACAGTTTCTCAAAAGTGTGTATACATGTGTGTGTTGTGTGTACGTGTGCGTGTGTGAGTGTGTGTGGGTTGTGCATGTGTGAGTGTGTGTATGTGTGCATGTGTGAATGTGTGGGTTGTGTGCATGTGTGAGTGTGTGGGTTGTGTGCATGTGTGAGTGTGTTTGTTGTGTGCATGTGTGAGTGTGTGTGTTGTGTGCATGTGTGTGTGGGTAGGTGGATGGGTGTGGGATGAAGCGGGGACTATGACCTTGACCAGAACTTCAAGCTAAAATGGTGAAACCCTTGGAGGAGAAAGATCCAGGGCTAATTTAAGTGCAGTGGAAAAATAGAGGTCAGCTGACCTGTGGTGTAATATGAGGCATTTTCCCCTGATTTTAATCCATTTAATGGCTGCTTCCACCATTTCTAAGTTTTATTCCATGGAAAACAAGCCAGTGAGCCACAACTGGAAAAAAGGCTGTGGCCGGCTCAACTTGAACCAATTGGTTGGAAACTGGGCATTAAGGGTGTTAAACCTCATCTAACTAACTCCATTGAATCAGCTAAAGCAATGGAATGTAGTGTATGCCTTTAATTTTTGTTAGGATTCTGTAAAGTGGAAGGGACCACTCTCCTCTTTCCATTTTTAAAAGTAGAGAGTAATGCCATCCCTTCACTTTCCAAAATAGGAGGACATGACCCACCCACCCTTCCCCCACCAGTTGATTACCATGCCTCCAAACTACTGCAAACAGCTACACTGGAGAAACAATTTACAGGTAGTCTCCATATAATTTCTAGGTGGCTCCAATAGCACTTGACCTGGCAACCTCTCCAATGCAAGGCAGCACACCCTAGTATTGAGTGACTCCACCCGTGCATGAAACCATAGCCAACTTTAAAGCACAAATGCAGCCACCCTAATTTGAGGATTAGTGTATACGGATATCTCATTTGATGAATGGCTCTTATTCATCATGTGATAAAATTTTTGTAATACCTAATTGTTAAATTCATGCACCTTAACTCCTTAAACTTTACCTTAAATATTCAATGTTTATGTTGGGAAACATTATTAAAGGTACTTGAAAGTGAACTAGGAGATTTGAAAGATAAAGATGATGTTTAATAATAAATGTGGTGGGACTGCTTATTCCCTTTAAGGAGAAGAGATGGGAAAAGAAGGGCTATTCAAAAAAGTTACAGTCTAAACCTCTGCCATAACACCAAAATTGAAAACTTATATCTCCAAACCCTAGAAAATTCAAGGACTGGTGAGGAAATTAAAATGGCTATACAGTATATCATTCACAATCTTATGAAGAGCAATACATGGGACAGTGTGGCTTATCAAACAGAGTTTACAAAAGATAGCGACCGTGCAACTACAGACCAAAATAAACTTATATTATTCCACCAGAAATATAGTATAGGAAACAATAACAAACAAACCTATTACAACCAGAATGCCATACTAATCCAAGTATCATCTTACACCCTTCAAATACATTTTCCAAGAAATTTTACCAGATTGTCCATAAATCTTTCACTTTCTTTCCCTTTTTATACTCTCTTAACTGTACTGCAGAAATTTGTTCCCAACATTCACTTTTAAATTAGTAACAATGAAGTACAGGTGTACACACCCAGTCTCAAGTACTGGTTTTTCACAGGGCCTCAAGTTTAATCACATATACATTAGCATACCATCACGACTCACAATATTCTAATCTAGGTACAGCTACTTTTAAAAAGTTTTTTCTTTCTCTCACACAAAACAACAAAACATTCTATCAGGATTGAAACTTTTTAAAGACAAAGCTACATTAAAAAGTTTTTTTATTATTTTTCTTTCCCTCACACAACTGTCTAAATAAAGGAGCAAGTTTTACAAGTTTGAAAAATACCAAACCAATCATCAAAACCTGTAGTCCAAACTTGACCATTCAAACATACTTTCACAGATCAGGATACAAAGGGTATAATTTTAAATTTGAGAAAACTCTGTTACTGATTAACAAAGGGATATTAGGACTAACATACTGTAACTAGTCACTACCCGATAAAAATCTGTAATGCCACTAATAATATAATAATTAGCATACAACTAAAGAACTGAGTTAAAGGGTTAAACAGTAGCACCATCTTATATTCATTTCCAGTTTAGGTCCTAGTCCAGTTCAAAGTAATTCTGGTTAAATATTATTCTATCAGTCTGCTAGAATGATGTAATGTTTATAATTTAGAACAGTCTGAGAGGACAGATACAGAACTAATGACATGAACTATCATTATAAGTAAATTTCTGTATAATGCCATGACATATCACATTTTCATGACATTTACCTTAACGCTGCTGCGGCATAGGTGCAATTAACTCACTGCTAACAACCATCACAGATGTTTCTTAGTCAAACCATGATATTATCTTAATCTCAAGGAAGTACCATTAATGATCTAACGGATGTAACTATAAGATTATTATCTATGGTACAATAGAAGGTAAGTACTACCCTCAACCTCTAAGAAGGAAATGAGCTTTGAGATCCTTCCCCTCATCAAGGTGAGAGGAAATAAGTACCCGATGGGCTTAGAGTCATTTACATTTTAACATGTACTCTGAAGTCCACTTTATAATAACATTTGGGGGGCCTTCAAGGTTTGAAACTGAAAGTCATTTTTGTTGTTCGGAAATAGGAAAACATCACAGAATCACTTGCCACAACTTTAGCATAACTGATGTAGCCCCTTAAGGGCAATAGACAGTCGCCCCAAAATTTGCTTTGAAAAATCAGCAAACTCTTGCTAATCTCCTCGTATTGCATTACAAGCACCTCTGAAGATGTTTTGAATAGAAATTTTACAAGCAATAGGTAAAGTAAGGAGAAATTTTCCTTGAATTTCACAATTCACTAACAAAAATATTGTCACATGATCAAAATAGGCCATTCATGAACTAGAGTGACAGGGCATACTAACTCTGATTGGGGTGACTGCATCTTCCCTTTAAACATGATGTATCACCAAGTATTGAAGTGAACACAATTGTTGTTAGAATCACACGATTCCCACACTTTTGAAATAATGAAATTCAAGACATTCCAAACTTTTCAAGATTAAAATGGACACTTTTAGTACCCAAAAGTAAAGAATTACCTAGAAAAGGACACAAAATGGCCTTTATTCATTTACCCAGCATGGACACATGCCATAACCACTGATCACACCCACTAAAAGTGTTAGGTTTTCAAATTTCAAGACCATATGGCAATTTTTCAGACCAAACAACCAAAATTCAAGGATTTTTAATGCCATTCCAAAATTCCAGACTTTTCCCATTTTCCCTACTGCGTGGGAACCCTGGAATCACTACATCACAACACATGTAACCATTGACAGGTTACATCATAAGACCTCTTGTTGGCACTGTACAGTTACAATTTTACGCGCAGTGTAACAAAGTATGAACATTCACAATAGGCATATCACAATAGGCATATCACATTTCAAATGATCAGCCAATAGTAATACCTGACAGGAAACATTATCAGAGTTCAAACTAAATCGTGGAAATGTAATGCAACCTGGGCATTGCAAGGATAAAAGAGCCATTTTCAGGGCAGTACAAAAAAAAAAATACAAACAACATTAGCTCTTGTGGCGAGGGGCAATACCCTCTAAGACTAGTAAGTCTTTGTCAGGTTACAGGCAGATTACAAGAGATTGATACAGAAGCCTTGCAATAATGGCATCACCAGATGGAATTATTAGGTTTGACGATGCATCAATGCATACATGTACTGTAGGTGTTACTGCCACACATATAAATCTCTAGCCATCTAATGAATGACCATACCATCATGTGTAAAGCCACCACAGAAACATGTACATGTTGGTCTCCAAAAGGAATCTTTCAAAGAGGAAAAGGTGCTCAAAAAAGACAACAGGAGAGCTACTTCACATACCTGAACTCCCTACACTACTGTTTATATTATATAAAAATGGAATTCAAAGACCTTTCAAGTATATGCTTACTTCAATTTAAACTAACAGATATTTTGGAAATTATAAAATTCTAAGCACTTTTTGAAGAAAACAAATTCTGCTAACAAAGGGAATTTGCTACAAAGGGAATAAGCAGTTGTCCCAACTTGCTTTATTTTCAAAAATCAGCTAAATTTTGCAAATCTCCCCTTATTTCCCATACATATATCTCTCATTATGTTTCTGAATAGAAATAATGGAATATTAAAGGATAAATCAAAGTGTAATTCTGTATGGATTTAACATATATATAAATAACAAAAATACTGTCACATGACTGAAAGAAGCCAGTCCTGAATTAGGGTATCTGAGTATATTAATCCAAGCTGGGGTGACTGCATTTTCCCTTTAAGGTTTTCAAGGGTTATCTGTGAAGCAGAGGTAACAAAACCCACACCGCCCACACTAATATATCTTTGAATATTCATGAAATTTGTTTTACATACTCTTTTGTGTCATTATTTACCACAAAGTTTTATCTCAACATATTATGCATTTCCCAAAATTCACTTTAAAATTTACTCCATATTTCCAAGATACCAACATCTCAGCTCTGTATTTTACCATTGACTTGGTTAAAGTAAATATTGTTGAAGTTCAAATTAAGAAAAAAAAGTGCTGAAATCAAATGAGACAGTAACAAAATAAGTTCTACTGTGAACTACCTGCATAAATGACATATTCTGCTGGTTATTATATCCAAATCAGGTTTTGATTCTCCCACAATGCCACTATGCGTTACAGCTCATTCTGAATCGTCTTCATAAATGCAGTACAAAACATGTTTTAATGCAGTACATGGTACTCAATAGGGTACTTTAGCATTGCCTTACAATATATGCCCATAAGAATCTGTACACTTTTACACCCAGATGCAAGGAAATCACCAATTTCCACAAGACTTGTTTCCTTTCACTAGTCTTGTGTTCAGAAGTCTCTTTAACTTCAGACCAGCAAAACAATTAGACCCTAGTAACCAGATAATGACTTCCTTTGTTTAAGTACAACAATCCTGTACAGCCTTTGTTCTTCATGATAGTTCAACTTGTGTGAGGATATGGAATAGACTGGCAGGAGTGTCTTTGTCGGTGTTACATAATTTCAGGTTGACCTTAAAACACTCTAAGAAATGCAACCAGCGATACACAAAACGTGTCTCAACCGGCACCAGTGATCATACAGGATCAGGCATGGAAAACAAAGATTTTACAGTCTGCCATGTATTAGAAGATGTGGCACACAGGTGTGTGGGCTGCCAACCCTCCACTAGTGCAGTATTTGACACTTCTTTCAATGTCAAAGGCCTTCCCGATTACGTGTTTAGTTATAATGTTTTATTTGCAGTGACCAAAGTGCTTGGGCGTAGACAGAAGTTTATGGCAAGGGGGCAGCATGTGACGCACAGCACCACCGGCAGTTGCTGCTAACAGTGCCAAGAAAAAAACTGCCAAAAATGTTTCCGGATTGCCAGAAATTGCACTTTTCTTGGCTTACAAGTTCCATCTAAACAATCTACCTTTCAAAACCATCACAAATGTAGACAGATCTATGTGATAAAACTAGCTTTGAAAATATGGAGGGCTATTGTCCCTGCTGCCCCCTGACCCCCCCCCCCCCCCCCCCCCCGGATTGAGGACTTGGCAAAGTGTGATAACTAACCAACATTTGTCAATGTCAAACACAAACATGCACTATTTATTCGAATAAAATACTTAAAATACAGATTTAAACTTATGAAAGATGCACCTGATTACATGCATAGTTGTAATCAGTTACTCAGGTCTGTAAGGATAGGGTCATATCCTATTATACTACATCCTACCAACTTAAATATTGAAAAAATACTGCTATATACAGAGCAACAGGTCTCTTAATAAAAAGTCAGAAGGGCAAGGCCAAATTGACATTAAGCTGGTAGAAATTTGCCAGACAATGACAGCAAAAGAGAAGGGAAATCCAGGTCAAATCTGGAAACCAAGGGATCTAAAACACAGGGGAATAAAGAGCATTACTATTTTCTTTAGAAGGTAATTTTTAAGAACATCAAGGCGAAAGTGGTCCCACATATCCAATGTATAAAAAGCAAATAGCATTACTTCCATTTGCAGCGCTGATCACTTTTGCTTGAAATTTAATTGAAAATATCACAAGTTTGCTCCAAAATATCATTTATTTTGCCCCAAGTTACCATATATTCTGCCTGAACTGAATGAGCTGTTTCCCTCCTTCCCCTTTCCCCTTCCCCCACCCTCCCCATTCCCCCACCCTCCCCCACCCCCTCCTCCCTCACCTTGTGCATATGCATGCATCCAACACCTTTAAAATTTAGGTTCTTTCCACTAGATTTGACCCTGGATCAGAACATTTACAGCAAAGTTGGCATCACTGTTTCATCTACAGCAGATTGTTGTCATATGGCTACACATAATCTCTCACTTTAAAACAATTTCTCTAACAGATTACAATAAAAGGAAAAAAAAGTAAAGTAAGAGAAAAAAGTATTCCAACTCCTCATCTGCAGCGACAAGGACATCTTCATCTCAGTGCTTTAACTGTCTGTAGAGGTGTGATCCAGTTTTAAACCAAGGGGAATGATAATTTCGTTCACACCACTTCCCTACTCTCCTAAACATTTAAATCATGAAGCAATCCGACATAAAACTGCAAAGCTGAATCAGCTTAAACACCTGATTCAAATAATATGTCTGTTTGTCGATGAAAATTAAAACTTTCTTCCTCATTCCTGCAAAATACTAAATGCTTCATCAAGGAATTTCTGTTGTCAGAGCTGCCTTATTTCCTTGTTGCTACAAGAATCTGTGTCAGCAAAGTTAGCAAAAGACCAAAC
The DNA here is from genome assembly GCA_009936505.3 of Holothuria glaberrima. Lineage (NCBI taxonomy): Eukaryota > Metazoa > Echinodermata > Holothuroidea > Aspidochirotida > Holothuriidae > Holothuria > Holothuria glaberrima. The sequence goes on from WURT03661349.1 coordinate 34,894, forward strand.
CAGGTCACAAAGCCAAAAGTTGTGAAACTGAGACTGGCCTGATCAAATTTCAAATTGCAATGGTAAAAATGATTGAACTCGGTTTGTAGCAGTTCTTCGTGGAAAAATTCAAGGACTTTTCAAGCACGTCTCAAGATCTAGAAACCAGACAATCTTCGTTCAATGTGAGTTCATGAAACACAAAACAGAAATATACTATTGTATGCACTTGTAGAATGTACTACAGCAGAGTTCAACCTTCCCTGTAGTCCATTGGACAAAGCTACTTGAAGTTTTGACAAGCTCTTTGCAAGCCTAGCGCTTCCTCAATGGTCCAACTAGTTAGTTGCTTTAATACCCATGTAGCTTAATAGAAGCAGTTTAATTCACATTCATTTCAAACATAAAATTTTAATTACTTTAAGAAATCTCCTAATGCTCTGAATGCACTCAGAGCATTTTGTCACAGATTATCTGGTCCAACTTCTATATGTATATCAACAATCTGATACCCAGTGCAAGAGCAGGGCATACTTTGTGTAGTTCATTCAGAATTGGTTGACAAAAGTATGTCAGGTTTTTTGAAAGGGAGTCTTGTTAGAAATAAAATACACACTTTTAACCTAAATCAAATTTATATTTAAGGGCTTTCTGCAGACATTCTGACCAGCAAGATCCTGACTACTATGTTCAAACAGATGGCACACTCATATTCTGTCCAATCAGGAGCCACCCATGTAACACTTCCATTGGACCAAAAAGAGCGTTATTTCATACTGCATATGCAATTACCTTAAAGACTGGGACATGAACAGGACCTTTGCTCTGCAGCACTGCCAAACAGCAGTGTCTAACAATACCTGAAGCAAAATGACCTCAGACAAACAGACCCCCTTCACAATACCAACATCAAACCCCTCAAAACTACTGGAAATAGCTAGCTGCATAAGTCATGCCATCCGAGTATTTCTACCAGTATTTCATATGCAGATCTTTGAACTATAAAACGTACAATCTAACTACATCACCCTTTTTGTAGTACCCTTACTAAAATATCAACACTCACTCATAGACCTTTTTCGAAATAGTGAGTACAAAGGATTGTGGGACATAGTTTTGGTATGCACTGCTTTGGGCCACAGCAAAATGCCATTGACAAAAAATGGCACATACCATAATTCTATCCCAGAGTCCTTTGTACTTGCTATTAGGAAAAGGGTCATTGACAAAATTAAATTTCCAACTCACCACCCCCAGCATACCAAGGAATATGACTAACGAAAAAATGAAGAATGCCCAGTACGATTCAGGGTTGATATCTGGGTGTCTTTGTTGATAAAGTTTCAACATACAGAGACATGCAATGATGTACATGAAAGACGTATCTGTAATTAAGAAAAAATTATATTACATTAATCTTTACTCATTACCATCAGCAGATAAGCAAGTTGTGTAATGATGTACATGAAAGATGTATCTGTAATTAAGAACAAATTATATTACATTAATCTTTACTCATTACCATCAGCAGATAAGAAAATTGTAAATCTTTGCATATAAGTACTTCTTTGTACTAAATGGTGAGAAGATTTACAACTTTTTGTTCTTTCTAAATAACAAAAACTTGAAATGAGTGGGCAAAAAAAAAACGTCCAATCAAAGTACAGTATATAAGCATTAACTTTCAGGATAATTATTTCCACTTCATTTCAGTGTGATATGTCTTCATAACATTTTAACTTATCAGACATCTAGGGCATTTCTCACTAACTTTTCCCTCACTGGAACATAAAAACAACAATTTCATCAACATCAGTTTCAAGCTAAAGAAGTCATACTTAATGACTATGATACATTCGCAATCTAAAGTCAATAAAACTATATACCTAGTTAAAAAGAATTAAGAAAATATGAAGAACCAAAAAGCCAAAAGGTTAGTGATTCCTTGCCAAAGGGAAATGAAAGGCATCAATCTTGCACAATATGAGCTACTGTGTTTACTAGCAATTTACACTGTTTTTGCTGTTTCTCCTCCAGTCACCTCACTTAACCTTTGACCTTGATCAAGAATGATGAGGTTCATGTTCTGACTATAATGCATCCACTGCCAAGTATGAAAAGTTAACCTGTTTCCTACCATGAGATATTCTGTCCTCTGGTCACATCACATGATGTGTGGCTTCCACCAAAAATACAGTATTCTTCCTCTAATATAAATTATACACCAATTATGACAAGCATGTACCATTCCTATCTTGCGATACTGTGATTACAGGGGTTTTAGTTTTTGTCCAATGGTGACTTCACGTGACTTTTGACCTCTACCAAAAGTAATAGGGTTCTTCCTCTAAATACACACACACAGACGAACACACACATGCCATCATGATTGCAGAGATTCCTTTAACCTTCGGCAAGGAATCAAAAAGTGTCTTCAGCAGTAGACAATCAACTTTAGACAATGACAGAGATATATGAGAGTTGAATATGCAGGTGTATGGAAAGAACATACATAGTCCTGTGTAGGGGATGGTGGAGAAGCTAAAGGTAAAATTGTAGGAAAAGATGGACCCATTTGAATAAAAAACTGACCTTTTTAAATGGCAATTTAACAGCATCTTTAAAATAAAACATCATGAAGTGGCCTTACCAAACTGGAAGTTTGTGTTGTTAGGACAGACGTGGTAACAGGCACTCATGATTCCCTCTACTATAAGAGCAATGGCTAAAGCATAAAAGAGTCCATAGTGTTTGGGAATGCCAGTTGTCTGTGAAATAAGAATATTAAATATGCTCCATATCACCAAAGTTTACATACTCCCACACAGCTAAATAGTTGTGAATAAAAACAACTGCTAAAAATTATACCCATGAGTTTAAACATTTAACTATTGAAAGGATTAACTTTAGAAGAATATAGCATACC